>MU226938.1:2908311-2924162 GCA_018584345.1 Thuja plicata
ACAATAAAAATTATATGACCATAATCTAGACTTTGAGCTCTACAAAAGGGTATATTTAGATTTTTAAAATGGTTGATTTTTGATGAAGAAATCAGTTGTCTAAGTGAGAAGTTCTATAATTTTGAAAATTTTGCCTATTTGGCTGCCACATAGGATGCCACACAGACAGTTTCATCCGGAACTAGTTCGGCCAAACCAGTTCTGGCCAAACCCCCAATATAAATATGTGCCAATTCTTCATTGATAGAACATAGTTGGTTTATATTTACTCATGAATTTTCGGTCGAAACTGGTCTGGCCAAACCAATTTTGGCCGAAACTCATTTGCCACATCGACACCACATAGCACCACATTTGTGCCACATATGTATGACCAAAAATATTTTGGCCGAAACAATTTTGGCCGGAACTACGAGAATGGTCCTCAAGTGCGACACAACTTTGTACTTTTACCCTACGCGGTCCTAACTTTGATTGCATGATTAGTTAAGCTGACAAGGCTGTTGCTGAAGTGTTTCCTACATCTGTTGTGACCCTATCCTTGGGAAGATATATATAGTAGTTGAAATGTAATCGCTATGTGTCAGAAAAATGAAGTGAAAAAGAAAAGACAGAGTAGAGAAAAATGTTATACAATTAAAGATCTATGTGAAGAAACAGAAGAAGACTACAATTCATTGGAACTGATCAAGACAAAAGATCTACTTAATAGTTAATTATCAGATATAGTGTCTATCTATTTTCTGAAAGGTTGCAACCTTCACCATCTGAGCAGTGAGCTCTTGGACAATGATTCCTCACCCCTAACAGGGTTATTTATAAAAGACTCCTAACAGGGTCTGACCTTTGACCAGGTCTCTGTACTTATTGCATTGTAAATAACAACTCCTAACAGGGTTACAAGATCTTCTAACAAGAATCATTATAAACTAGTACAGTTATTTGTGGGTACTAATTCCCAATGGGGTTTTTTTACCTAATTTGGTTTTCCCCACGAGCAAAATTGTGTTGATTAAATCTATGTTATCTTATTGAGTTTTTATTTAAAGTTATTATGTAATTAATTGAAAAGAATTGAATATTTTATATAACTGATTCACCCCCACCCCCCTCTTAGTTATCTCTTGGGACTATTGCTAACAATTGGTATCAGAGCCAAGTGCCTTGGAGGGAAAGGCGTACTTCAGGAAAGAGAGTCCTAAGGTTGATAGAGAAAACTATCTTGACTGGAGGAACAAAATGATAACACATCTTCAGTGCATTTGATTTAAGATCTATGAGATTTCCACTCATGCAATTGATGTCCCCACCTTGAAATACCTTGCAGAAGAAGACTCTACAATTAAACAAAAAGAAGTATTCACTCAAAATGCAATTGCCAAGGAAGCCCTAATCAGTGCCCTATCTGATAGTGAATTTTTTGAGATCAAGAAGACAGATAAAACATATTCAATTTGGAAATACTTAGAAGACATGTTTGAAGGAGACATCCAAGAAAAGAATGCATGCAGAAAGACATGGAAGAAAAGATACAATAATTTAGAGATGCTACCTGAAGAAAACATCAGAGCTTACAATCAAAGAATTAATGAAGCAGTATCAAGTATCAGGAAAAATGGTGGAGAAATTTTAGAGGATGATATAATGGACAAACTGATGACCACATTGATAGTAGACTATGAGAGAAAGATAAATATCCTAGATGAGACTATGCAATTTACAAAAGACTTCAAGAGAGAGACTTTTATCAGCAAAATCTCTGCATTTGAGATATCAAGATTGAAGACAGAACATAAAATGGAAACAACTTTCAAAGCCTCAGTCCATGGTAAAAAATATTTAAGTAGCTCTAATAATAATGAGAAGGAAGAAGTTGACACTAAACTAGAAGAAATAATTGATATGATTGCTAAGAAGGAAAGAAAAGGTAAATGGAAATATGAAGGACAACTACCATTCAAATGTTTTTCATGCAACAAAGTTGGCCATTTTGCATCCAAGTGTCCTATAAGAGTTAAAAAGTTCAGATCAGATTGCAAGCCCAAATACACTAAGGAATGCTATCATGTTGAAGATGGTGTAATTGATGATGATTTAGGAGAAGATTAAATTGGATTTGTTTCTATTAAAGACATTGAGAAAATGCTTGAGGAAATGGACATTGAAGATGAAAATGAAGCACAAGAGTTAGCATTAGTTTCCAAAGTAGACATCAAAACAGACTAGATCATAGACAGTGGGTGTTCACATCACATGACAGGTGACAAAGAAAAATTTGTACATCTAGATAAATAAAAAGGTGGCATGGTTAGATTTGGAGATAACACTCCCAAACCTATCATAGGCAGAGGATCTATCACCTTAGATGGAAAGAAAAAGATAGATGATGCTCTTTATGTTGATGGTTTGCATCATAACTTACTAAATGTTGGACAACTACTAGATAGACGATATCAGTTGGAATTCAAGAACACCATTTGTATTATCAACAACAAAGAAGAAGACATGATTGCATCAGGCTCAAAGACCAAAGGTAATGTTTTTCAGCTTAACTCTAAAGTAAGTTGTTTTGTTGCAAAAGTGGATGGCAGATGGCTATGGCACAAAAGACTTTGTCATATCAATTTTGACAATATTGTTGAGATAAGCAATGTAAAGGTAGTAAGAGACCTTCCAAGTATTGCAAGACTAGTTGATACTATGTGTAGGGAATTTGTGATGGGAAAGCATGTGAGGACCTCATTCAAGAGTAAACAAAACTCTGTAGAGAAAAAATTAGATCAGATACATACATACCTATGTGGACCTACTCAAACAAGATCATACTATGGGGAAAGGTATTTTATTTTGTTTGTTGATGATTTATCAAAGATGATGTGGGTTGCATTATTAAAAGACAAATCTGAAGCTTTTGAGAAGTTCAAAGTATTCAAAGCTAAGGTTGAAAATGAATCTGGATTAAAGATAAAATGTCTGAGATCAGATAGAGGAGGAGAATTCACCTCTGACCACTTTTATGATTAATGCGAAGAACATGGAATCAAAAGACAATTAAGTGCACCTAGAACCCCTCAAAAGAATGGGATAGAAGAAAGAAGGAACATAATAATACTTGACACAGTGCACACTATCATGATTGAAGAAAAGGTTTCTCATACCTAATGGAGAGATGCGGTTAATACAACAGTCTATACTATCAGTAGAATCCAATTAAGGCTAGGCGTAGACAAGACACCTTATGAAATTTGGTTTGGTAATGTACCCACTATGAAATGCTTCAAAATCTTTGGAAGCAAGTTCTATATCAAGAGAGATGGCAGTATTGTCAAGTTTGATGCTAGAAGCGATGAAGTTATTTTTCTTGGTTACTCTACTAAAAGCAAAGCCTATAGATGTTTTAATCTAAGATTGAAGAAGATCATTGAAAGTACTCATGTGAAGATTGATGAGAATTTTATGATTCAAGAAAGATAATATGAATGCGGTCCCATGATTGAAGATGAACCCAGACCTATCAGTAAGGACACAGTTATTGAAGAAATGTTTGACTATATTTATGTTTCATGCAACAATCCTGAACCAAGTCAAGAAGAATCACAAATGACAGATGAGAGTGTCACTCCTAAAAACTCAAAATCCACATCAAAATACCACTCTAAGGAAGACATCATTGGATATCAGAGCACAAAATTCTTGACAAGATCTAGAGCAAAAGGTTCAACCGTTGATGAAGAGGTATGCTTACTTTCCCAGATTGAACCCTTAAGTGTTGAAGATGCATGCAATGATTTAGATTGGCAAAGTGCTATGCAAGAAGAATTGGATCAGATAATCAAGAATGATACATGGGAACTGGTCCCTAGACCTCATCACAAGAATGTGATTGGAACAAAGTGGATATTCAAGAATAAGATGAATGAAGAAGGTACAGTGGTAAGAAACAAAACAAGACTGGTATGTAAAGGATATGTGCAGAGAGAAGGAATATATTACACTGATACATTTTCCCCTGTGAGTAGACTGGAAGCTATCAAGTTTTTTCTAGCCTATGCAACATTCAAGAACTTCAAAGTATATCAAATGGATGTCAAGTGATCTTTTCTAAATGGTGACTTGAAGGAAGAAGTTTACATAGAACAACCTGAAGGATTTAATCTATCATACAAACCAGACATGGTATGCAAACTAAAGAAAGCACTTTATGCACTTAAATGGGCCCTGAGAGCATGGTATGAGAGACTTGATGGTTACTTAACAAAAATAGGATTCAAAAAAGGAGTAGCAGATTGTGACTTATTAATAATAGAGACAGATGAAGGATTGCTACTTGTTGCTATTTTTGTCAATGACATTATCTTTGGAGGTAATGACAAGCTTAGTGAAGAATTTTCCAAAGAGATGCAAAGTGAGTTTGAAATGAGCATGATTGGACCTATCAAATATTTTTTGGGACTGAATGTAAAACAAACAGACAAAGGAATATTCATAAATCAGTCTAAGTATGTAAAGGAGATATTGAAGACTTTCAAAATGGAAGATTGTAAACCAGTAAGAACCCCTATGATAACAGGAAGCTAGCTTTCTAAAAATGATGATTCCACAATAGTTGAAAAAACACTATACAAGTCTATGATTGGAAAACTCATATATCTTACTCATTCTAGACCTTATATTTCTAATAGAGTTGGCATTGTTGGAATATTTGTAGCTAAACCTAAACAAAATCACCTAATGGAAATAAAAAGAATATTCAGATACTTAAAGGGGACTATAGACTATGGTTTATGGTATCCTAACTTAGACAATATACAACTTCATGTGTATACTGATGTTGATTGGGCAGGTTGTGTTGATGACAGAAAGAGCACATCAGTAGGAGAAACATTTCTTGGAGACGGTTTGGTTACTTGGACAAGCAAGAAACAAAATTGCATTTCTCAGTCAACAATAGAAGTTGAGTATGTTGTAGCAGCACTGAATTGTTCAACGATGGTTTGGGTCAAAAAAATAATTAAAGACTTTGGTATTCAGATTGATTATCCTATTTTTATTCACGGTGATAACACTAGTACTATCAATATGTCAAAGAACCCTGTGATGCACGCAAAGACAAAACACATTGAGATCAAATATCATTTTCTAAGAGAAAAAGTTGCTGACAAAGAAGTTATGCTGGATTATGTAAGCACTAAAGAACAATTAGCAGATATTTTATAAAGCCTTTATCAAAAGATACATTTGAGTATCTCAGGGAGATGCTGGGAGTAATTCCCTTTCCTTATTCTGATTATAATTTGTAGCAAGAACGTCATTCGTTGGTGACTGATGAATGGTTAACTACTCTACTTCTAGAGTAGTACCTGTGTTTAATAGTGTTTGGCACCCTTTTCCATTGATGTCAAAGGGGGGTATATAGTTTAGGGGAGCATATACTCAGGGGGCCGAGTATATAGTCATGAAAATAAAAACACAATCAGAGGAGCAACATCAGTGTAGAGGAACCTTTGATGAGGATATTTAGAAGATTATAAAAAGAAGGAAGAAACTTTGAGTTGATGATATCATATGTTTCCATCAATGTCAAAGGGGGAGATTGTTGGAGATTTTCTTTTGTGCAAATAATTGATTGTATGTTTGTCATTGATGACAACATATAAAATATAGTGGTGTCCTATATGAAATTATCAGTACAGATTTTTTTGAGACATGTGTGTTTATTTACATGGTTTAGACATGTTCTGGTTGCTATGTGCATTCACATAGAGTTAGATATGCAATTTTAGTGGAGTTATGTTAAACAGTTATGGCAGTTACAGTTTCTGGAGATTATCTATTAGGAGCCGACAAAAATACAGTGTTTCTTGAGATGCACCTATCTTCGGGATATGTGTGTTTGTATTCATTTTTAGTTATATGTTAAAAATTATTATACATAGGCGCCAAACATGTTTTAACAGAATAGTGTTGTTGGAGTTAATTTGGTGAACCCAACTTTGTGAAGCGTCACATCTATTGAGTTTGAGTTGTGCGGTCCTAACTTTGATTGCGTGATTAGTTAAGTCAAGAAGGATGTTTATAAAGTGTCTCCTACATCTGTTGTGACCCTATCCTTAGGAAGATATATATATATATATAGCAGTTCAAATGTAATCGTTATGTGTCAAAAAAATGAAGTGAAAAAGAAAAGACAGAGCAAAGCAGAATGTTATACAATTAAAGATCTATGTGAAGAAATAGAAGAAGACTACAATTCACTGGAAATGATCAAGATAGAAGGTCTACTTAACAGTTCATTATCAGATATAGTGTATATCTATTTTCCAAAAGATTGCAGCCTTCACCATCTAAGAAGTGAGCTCTTGGATAGTGAGTCCTCACCCCTAATAGAGTTATTTGTAAAAGACTCCTAATAGGGTCTGACCTTTGACCAGGTCTCTATACTCATTGCATTTTAAATAAAAACTCCTAATAGGGTTGCAAGATCTTCTAACAAGGATCAATATAAACTATTATAGTTATTTGGGTGTGCTAATTTCAAACGGGGTTTTTTACCTAATTTGGTTTTCCCCGTGACAAAAATTGTGTTGAGAAAATCTGTGTTATCTTATTGAGTTTATATTTAAAGTTATTCTGTACTTAATTGAAAAGAATAAAATCTTGTAGATAACTGATTCACCCCCCCCTCTTAGTTATCTCTTGGGACTATTCCTAACACTCTATGGGGTTAGAAACCTAAATCATGCTTGTGTGGACACAGAGGATACACTTAAACAAAGACCCTTACTAAAACCCTTTCCAGATAGTGGCCAAAATCCTTTTCTACTTGTTGATATAGGCATTGTGAGATGTACATGCCTATGAAACCTCTCATGTAACCCTCTTGTTGAGATAGTAAATTTATCAGGATCCTCAAATCTTGAGAAATTCAAAGCTTGGTAGGCCCGAGAAGGGTCTGCCATGGAGGGGAGCCAATGCTGCCAAGATTCTAACTATCCAACTTGAATGGGTTTTTTATTGTAAGAGGATTCAAACGAGTATTTTCCATTTCTTTCCACCTAGGAATAGGGTTTTCTTGATGTGCTTGAATAGTTAAGGGCTTCTTGATATGTATGGTGTGAGTGTTCACTGAAACAACAATAACAATAATAATAAAACAATCTGGAAAACTATACACTTTAGGTACTTGTCTATCATATCTCATTTGAAACTTTAATAGTCTGTCAAAACTCTTTGAAAATTTGTCTTTTCATCAGTCTATCCTATTACATTCAGTTTGTTTTGAAATCTGTGTTGTCATAACACTTCTGCTAGTTCATATTTGACTATAATCGGTTGTCAGTCCAACCTATCGTTGTCTTGAAATCTGATGTTGTTACGCTTGTCCAATTGACCAGTCCTTTGTTCAAATCTTATCGGTCTTTGTCTTCTCTATCCTTATTCTAGGTTGTGATAGAAGGTTTGTTAACCTTGACTCAAGATCAGAGTCTTTGATATCTCCTCCTTAGTTACACATTTATCACTTGGTATCTTTGGTCTTGGACTTAATCAACACTTTAGATATCACTTCAACACATGACAGTCAATCAATCAATTCGTCATACCTCCTCTTCAATCTTCTATGAAAGTGCATCAACCCAATCTTACAATGTCTAAGAGAAAATGGGCTAAACCTTATGGTCCTAAAAATGCGAACGAAAAGATTCTTATGGTAGCTTTATCAAAACAACTCCAAACTTTGAAATCTGAAATCCAATAATTAAAGGGAGAAAATGATACACCATTCAATAATTCCTCATCAAGAAAAGAGGTATCTAAGCACAGTAAACCCATCTTTGATCAAGAACATTTTTATGATCATCCTATCTTTTATCAAGAGAATGTAGAGGAAACTATGACAGAATTAGATGAAATTATTTTCTATCTTCAAAATAAAGATATTGCAAGTCAAGAAGCATCTAATTATCCTTTCAAGATATTTGTTACTCCTTTGGGACAATCTTATAAATCAGAATTGGAAGAACTTCTTGAGAATGATCTTATCACATTACCTCAAGTCACATCACATGGATTGAGATTCTTGAGTACCTATTGTGCATATCATCAACACAATGAGCATAAAAATTCATCTTGCATGGAGTTGAAACATAAAATCCAAGATCTCATAGATGATGGCATAATCAAAGTGGAGAATCCTAATGATTCATCTAATCTTAAGCATGATCAATATCAAGAATCCATGTCTAGCAATGGTTCACATATCACATCTACTTCTTCCACCATTCCTCCATCTCATAATGCTTCACAACTAGCCACACCATTTATATAAAATAATGAACCTAATGATGACTATTTCTACCCTCTAGGACTATCTCTAAAAGAGATTCAAGCTAATCAGCATACGACTGCAATTCTTTCTCAAGCTTCAAAAATCATAGACCCAAAGCGTCCATGTTCTTCAACAACTATTAGGCCTATTCCAAATGATTGTCCATCAACCTATCAAGAATCCCCTATGCATTTCAAAACTTGTACCGCATCCTTCAAAGTGGCTCCATGTCGAGAGGACAATCCACAATGTGAAGAAACATATATCATTAATGATCAAGATCAAGACATTATCCATCCTTATCCAATGGTTGACCAAAGTGACATATCCCTATATTCTAAGGATGATCCTCTCATATCCTTTCATTCCTTCCAAGAAGATATCCCTCCAACTCAATAAATACATAGCCCTCCATCTCCCAAGCAAGATCAATATATCCTTTCCACCATCTATAATAGGCCTATTGAAATCAAGAGAAAGACACCCTTTCTAAACCATCTAATGATCCTTGTCAAGATTAGAGAATCCCATCATCCCCTTGTCATACCCCTCTATATCCACCTCAAGAAGCCATCATTCCTCTAAATCTCTTGCATAACAATAAATCCCTTCAAGCTTTGGATACTCCTATCAAAATTACTCCTATCGAACCTACTCATACTCCTATTGATATAAAGATGATTTCAAAATAGAAGAGCCTTGGTCATGCAGGTCACTCTAAAGATGTTGATATCCCTTCCACACCTTATCTCCCTCCATTCAAATGTAAGAATCATCCTTCACTATCCTCCCAATCCATCCTTGGTCCTTATATCCCAAAGCTTAAACTGTCAATCCTTCCATCTATATTGGTCCTTATATCCCTCCATCCAACATATCTCTCACTCCTAGATTGTCATCCACTTACCCCATCATACCTCAAGATCAACAAAGACATGCATCCTTGAAATCTCCCTATCAACTCATCCATATGACCTATCCATTTCAGCCCTATTCATCCACAGTTCCCAAGTCTTTTGGAAGTAATTTGGATTTGCAACAAAGAAATCAGAAATACATGAATCCATGTACATATGAAGATCACTATGTCCCATCCAATTGACATGTGACTACAAAGAAAAATGGAATATTCAAGAGACCTCAAGGGTCCACTAAGAAACGAATAAAATCAAAGAAAATATGGGTTCCTAAATCCATCATGGAAGAATTGCATTCTCAGTCCAAGCAAAGAATAATATCAAAGAAAATATGGGTTCCTAAATCCATCATGGAAGAATTGCGTTCTAAATCATCCAAAATAAAAGGAAACTCAAAATATATGTGGATTCCCAAGTCACTTCTAAAGACTTGGATACAAAAATAAAATCAAAAGCTATGTGGATTCCCAAGTCTCTCTTAAAAGCCTTGAAAAAAAAAGGAAAAGTCAGAGTTGGCATCCAAGCTTCCAAAGTCTTCCACTTCATCTTCAGCTAAACATCTCCCATCTTCTAACTCTATTTTGGGTCCTCATGTCCCAAAATTGATTACCTTGAATACTTCCTCCATCTTAGGTCCTCATATACCAAGATCCATATCCACTCATACATCAAAGTCTCAAGCTATTCTATCCACTTTTCCTCCATTTGTCCACTACCCTTCAAGGGGTGTTTCAATGTTGATCTTATCACCATATCCTTCCATTCCTCTTATCTAATCCCTCACAAAAATCCCTGGCTACCATCTTCCTTATCCTTCATATCATTCTTCTCTACCATCACCCTCTCAATATCTTTGAGTATAATTTCAACGACCTTGGCCCATCATATTATATCTTGCAAAAGGGGCACTGTCTAAAGAGATAGAAGCTTAAGTTCCTCCATAAAATCAAAAGTACAAAAAAATAAATAAAGAAAAAAGTACCTTGGTGAAAAATTGGTAAATAGGCACCTTGGTAGAAAAATTAAAGATAAATCAATCTTTCCTATGGTGAAAACCACTTCTTGTGGCACCTTGGATAAGTACAATGATGAAAACCTAGAAAATAGGCATCATGCGTAATTCATCCTACTTGCAATCTTCACTTGGGGGCAAGTTCCTTCCATGCCATCTTATCCATCATACCTTACATCCAACTATCCCATAAGAATCCATGGTCCTTCTGGTGATCTTGACAAGGTTGAACCTATCCATGAACACTATGTATCCTGACATCCATTATCCTTTCCATCAGCCTATTCACTTGCTTTCATCCATGAAACCCTAACATGATCTTTCTTATCCCACACCTATCAGCTCCATATCCATCCCATATCCTTCCAGTCCTCTTATCTAATCCATCACATAAATCCTTGGCTACCATCTTCCTTATCCTCCATATCAATCTTCTCTATCATCACCCTATATGCATCTTTGAGCATACTTTCAGAGGCCTTGGCCTATCATAGCATATCCTTCAAAGGAGCACTATCCAAAGAGAAAGAAGCTTAAGTTCCTCCATAAAATCAAAAGTAAAAAAAAAATAAAAAGATAAAAAGTTCCTTGGTGAAAGCCTGGTAAATAGGCACCTTGGTAGAAAAAGTAAAGATAAACAATCTGTCCTATGGTGAAAACCACTTCTTGCGGCGCCTTGGACAAGTACCATGATGAAAACCTGGAAAATAGGAGTCATGCATAATTCCTCCTACTTTCACTCTTCACTTGGGGGAAAGTTCTTTCCATGTCATCTTATCCATCATATCTTACATCTAACTAGCCCATGCACATCCATGTTCCTTCCAATGATCTCGACAAGGTTGAGCCTATCCATGAACATAGGTATCCTAACACCCATTATCCTTTCCATCAACATATTCACTTTCTCTCATCTATGATACCCTATTGTGATCTTTCTTATCCCAAGCCTATCCTTCCTATCTCTGAGCATTCCTGCCATAACCCAAAACATTCACTTATACCTCCATCACCCCTTATTCTGATTGCGCTATCATAGATATATCCTACCTAATTTACCCCTTGGTCTTGATCTAAATGAAGAACAAAAAAAATGAAAAACTTTTTCTCAAAATTCTCTTGGCATGTCCATTCTTTTGGACCACATGATTTTCATGACATCAGGTCATCATCTTATATGCTATATAGCACCGCTCCATGAGCCTACATTGCTATAATTATTTTTCCCTAGCTTGGATAATCTTGAGGAGACTTTCCTTGAGGGTTGTATTCACCCTCTTCATCCATTATTATCTATTCACCTCATCCATCAACTTTCTAATCCATCTGTAATGACCTCTACCTTGCTAGACATGGGGGAAAACCAATGTGATCTTGCTTGAGATAAGAGTAATCTCTAAAAAAAACTAAAAATTGGAAAAAGTCCTAAAAAAATGATCATCTTGGTGAAAAATTAGCAATAGGTGCCTTGATGTATCAATAAAAAAAATTAAAAAAAGAGAAAAATGAAAACAAAAATTAAAAAAAATGAGAAAATACAAAAAAATTGAAAAAGACAAAATTGAAAAAAATGATGGCAACACGGACATGATTACCAAGTTTTCAATGGTCACATCATCAAGAAAGACCCCATTGCTTGGGGCATCTCATCTTCATTACATCACATCAAATTGAGATTATCATAAATCAAAAGCAACCCAATCAATTATCTTATACAGTGATGGATACACTCGAAACCAGACAGATTGGTCTTAGACGAGTCATTCATTTTTGAAACCAGGCACATTGATCAAATTGGCTTCATTGCTTCAAATCAAGTTAATTTATGCTAAATAGAATCTCTGCCAAGTAGGTGAAAACCTGGTAAATAGGTGCCTCTTGTACTCAACACTTAATCTATCAATGCTCAGTCTTGGCAATCCTTTGCTTTGGTTTGTATATATCTTTCAGTCACTTTCATGACACTTTGGTTCTTCTGAGAACCCTCCTAGCTTGAAACTGATCTAGAGTCATAACATGGGGGCAATTGACTCAGCTTTTTCCTCACAATATGAGTCAATTTAATCATCATTGTTTTCTACTGGGGGCATCGGTCCCAAAATTTGATCACATCTTTGGTTTACACCAGAGTTAGTAATCTAGTCATTTTTGAAGGACAACTAGCTACTGACGCACACAAGTGTTTCTCAACACCACAATAAAAAGTGTTTCTTAACACCATATTTATATGCATATGTGTTTCTTAACACACATTGGATATCACAATCTTAAATAATAGATCGATAGAAATCAAACATGTCGCACTCACAAGCACGATGGTGTTTCTCAACACCTCATACATATACACATCCGAAAACATTGAAACTGGCTGAAGTATGTTGAACTTGTATTTGTATTCTATCTATTCTCAATGATTTTCATTAATATTTTCTTTGTCTAATGCTTTTTGGTGTGGTCTTGATGATCCTACAACGTCAAATAAGTTGGGTGTATGTGATAAGAGCTCCTACATTAAGTCAAAAAATCCTCACATCCCTCGAACCTATTTATTTGTACGCCAAGGTGAGGTTGGAACTATCTCCTGATGACATGTAACTAATTGAATGTTTGAAGATGTTAAGTTGATCACCGAAATGCTGAAGGATAATGCAAGACATTAAATCAGTTAATGGATTGTATTGTCATTCATGTCAACTTGATATAATATAATCGATTATAATAAAAGTGTCAAAGACTTCAGAGAATTAGAGAGATAAAGACTATGCTTTCTGTAATGCATAAAAGACAAGCATTCACATTATGACTACAAACACCAACGGTCAGTGGAACCCAACGGATAGAGATCACTGACAATCAAGTCACAGTGATTCCCAAGCAAGAAAATTGACAAGCATTACCAACGATCATAATCACAAGAAAACCCGACAGTGAAAAACATAGTGTAAACCAACGGAGAAGCCCGAGGAGAAATGGAGTGTTAACCGACGCTATCAAAGAGTTAAACCAAAATTAACTTGAGTTTAGAAATGAAAAAATATCTAGCTGGCAGAGCTAAATAGAGAGTTAACTAGTAGTTATCATTATTTTCATTGACAAGATAAGCTAGAGATAAGTGATTGATTTAAAGCTGATTTTTCCAGTTGGCAAGAAGATCTTAGTGAGATAAAACATGAGCTTTTCTTTAAATATGATTGGTGAAAATTTTGGATCATGCCAAGATCAAGAAGATCAAGAACCTAACAATGGTGATATCATGTCTATTTAAGAGGCAACTCAATTCATTACGAATGGGTGTGGGTGAAGGAATGAAAAAGAGGATGCTAAAGAGAAACTGATGAAGAGCAACTTCATACAGTGCTAATCAACAAGCTAAGGAAAGAGCTAAAGAATTCTACATACATCAAGAAATAGAGCATAGCATCATCAAGCAGAATCAAAGTGGAGAAAAGGTACAAACAGAGTTATATTGATCATAATAGTTTTGTGAGATTACAATAGATCTGAAAAATCAGCAAGTATAAGTTGTATATGTGAACAGATCATACTATTTCAGTTTAACCATTGACTCAGAAAATCTCCTAACCGAGAAAGATTTGAAGATCCTTTCTATATAGAGATACATCCAATGGAGTATCAAAAATTTTATTCATGAAGATAGCATGAGATGCTAGATACCTATTGACAGGCCAAGTGAGTGTTTGATCAAGGATGGTAGCATAGAGATGCCTGATAGAAAGTGACAGACTAAAATTTTAAATCCTCTAACAGGGTCACACCTAACAGTGTGTTTGTAACCTTTGAAAGGGTTGGATCTTCACTGAGTTCACTTCAGAAGAGTGAAAATTTTGGGTTACCAGTCCCAAGTGGTTTTTCCCCTAACAGGGTTTCCACGTTAAAAATTCATGTGTCAATGTGTTTATGAGTCATTACTTTAGTATTTTTTATTACACTTAACTTAATTGGATTGATCAGTATACTCTAGATAATTTACTATCTTTTGGTAAATTAACAGACTGCTATTTGGTAAATCTATAGTAGAAGTTTTTACAAAGCATTACGAGCAGTAGTAAATTGATATAGGTATTTGGAGGCATTCATCTTATAGGACTAAAGATAACTAGAGGTATAATTTTGTGGTACTAAGTTTTAAGGGTTGATTTTTGGAATATTTTTGAGGCCATTGATTCACCCCCCCCCCCCCNTTTGAGGCCATTGATTCCCCCCCCCCCCCCCTCTCATTTATTACTAATAATTGGTATCAGATCTTGTGTGGTTGGGAAGGGAGTTTAACAACTCAAGAAAAAGATCACAAGATGAATAGATGAGATGTGCCCAAGTTGAATAAAGACAACTTTGCATCATGGAAAAGAAGAATAAGTCTCCACCTATTAGGTATTGAAAATGATATTGTTCAATACTTAGATACTAAATATGTGTTTCCTATAGGACCTCATACTCTTGAACAATTAAGAGCTAAGCATGAGGATAACTGCATGATGATAGAACTTGCATCATCACTCTCCAATACTTAGTTTGAAGATGTCAAAACCTGCACCTTTGCAAAGCAAATGTGGGATAAGTTGAAGCTTGTAAATGGAGGAGATGCCAATGTACTAAGAGAAAAGGAAGAAAGCCTAAGAGGGAGGTTTGATGACCTAAGGATGAAAGAAGGAGAAAACATTACTCAGTATAGCTACAGATTCAAAGAGGTAGTAAATGCTTTCTGAGGAGTTGGAGGTGTACATGAAGAGGAGATAGTGGTAAGCAAAATATTAAGAACCTTATTTCCTGTTTATGCTATTAGAGTTTTTGCTATTCAAGAAATGAGAGAAGTTGCAAACAATACAGTTACTATAGATAGTATGATTGGTAGACTAATTTCATTTGAGATGAATAACTTTGACAATAGTGTCTTAACATCTATAGAATCTACATTCAAATATTCTCTAAAGATAATTAACTCAAGTCATAGACATGCTATTAGAAATGATAGTGACAGTGATAATGAGGATCAAGGACTTGATGAGATTGAAGCACTAATGGCTAGAAGATTGCAGAGAGGCAAAGGCAAATACAAAGGTAAATTACCACTTGTATGTTTCAATTGTAAAGAGGTTGGACACTTTTCTGCAAGATGTCCAAACTGACGAAAAGATGACAAAGGAAATGACAAACCTTGTGAGAAGAAGTTTGATAAAGGTGAAAATATAGAATACCAGAGCAACCAACAATCTGACAAGAGAGATACCCAAGACTATAAGGACAAAGGGAAGAAAGCTTGTTACCTAGCTGAGAACAGAGCTGATGACACTGACACCGAATCAAAAGAAGGCATCGAGATGGTATTTGTAGCCATGAAGGATGATTCAGATGAAGATGAAGAAAGGTATGTAGAAATTGCACTCATATCTAAAGTTAGTAAAAATGATGTTTGGTTCTTAGATAGTGGCTGCACTCACCATATGATCGATGATAAATAAAATTTTGAGACTTTTGAATACTATAATGGTGGTTCAGTGAGAATGGGAAATGATACACCTTGTCCAGTTGAAGGTAAAGGAACCATAATGTTGAATAACCTGATAAAATGTGAAAA
>MU226938.1:2924303-2955154 GCA_018584345.1 Thuja plicata
GTAACCTTTTCTATCTTGATGACACTAACACCACTTGTTTGATGGCTAGAAATGAAGACTTATGGTTGTGGCACAAAATATTGTGTCATGTGAACTTTGAAAACATGATAAAGATAAGAAACAAAAGTAATTTCAGAGGCTTACTGACAATGACTAAGCCTGAGCATATCATGTGCAAGAATTGTCAAAAAGGTAAGATGACAAAGTCTAGTTTCAAGAGAAAAACCCATACATCTACTGCAATTCTAGAATTCGTCCATACAGATCTATGTGGACCAATGAGGACAAAGAGCTACTATGGAGATAGGAATTTTATTCTCTTTGTTGATGATTTCTCTAGAATGATGACAATCATGTTTTTAAAAGATAAATCAGAAGCATTTAAGATGTTTAAATGGTATAAAGAAATGGTTGAAAAACAAAGTGAAAAGAAATTGAAATGCTTAAGGTCAGATAAAGGAGGGGAATTTACATCAGATGAATTTACTGACTATTGCAATGAGCATGGAATTAAAAGATAGGTTTCTGCACCAAGGACACCACAACAAAATGGAATTGTTGAAAGGAGAAACAAAGCAATTCTTGACTGTACAAGAACATTGATGATTGAGAAAATAATCACTCAAACATTTTGGAGGGAAGCTGTCAGTACTGGTGTCTACACACTAAACAATACAATTGAATAAGGAAACAAAGAAGACACCCTATGAGCTTTGGTATGGTCATACACCCAATGTAAGTTACTTCCAAATCTTTGTTAGTCAATGTTATATATTGAAGGATGATAGAAATGAAAAACTTGAAAAGAAAAGTGAAGAAGGTATCTTCCTAGGGTATTCAACCAAAATCAAGGCTTATAAATGTCTTAACAAGTCATCTAACAAAATAATTGAAAGTGCAAATGTGAAAATAGATGAATATGCAGAAAAGAATGATAAGGAAAGAAAAAAGGAACCAAATGACTACAATAGGTTTGTTTATACAGAACCTAACACTCTACCCAAGCAAAAGTGTGTTGCTCCCAAGAATCAGATCATTGCACCCAAGAATCAAGCTACAATTACTGACGATCAGGATAATACTCAAGATGATGTTTTGAACAATGGAGATGAAAATGAAGGTGAAGAAGATAATCAAAATGATGAACACAGAGTTCAACTGAAACTTGCCATGTATGTCAGAAGACATCATCCACAAAATCAAATCATAGGAGACAAGAAGGATGAAACAAGAAAAAGAAGTAAGTCACTTAACACCAAATGTTTAATTTGTGATTTTGAGCCTAAATCTATTTACAATACACTTGAGAATGAAGAATGGGTCAGTGCTATGAATGAAGAGATAGAACAGATTGAGAAGAACGATACATGGACACTAGTATTGAGACCAAATGAAAATAATAACATCAGTACCAAATGGATATTCAGAAACAAGTTCAATGAGAATGGAGAAGTCACTAGAAACAAAGCAAGATTAGTATGCAAGGGATATGCACAAGAAGAAGGTATTGATTATGGTGAAACCTTTGCACTCATTTCTAGAATAGAAGGAGTTAGAATCTTACTTTATTATGTTGTATTTAAAGGACTCAAGGTATACCAGATGGATGTCAAATATGCATTCCTAAATGGAATAATATAAGAAGAGGTATACATTGAACAACCAGAAGGGTTTGTTAATCCATACAAGAGAAACATGGTATGTAGACTACACAAAGCCTTGTATGGATTGAAAAAAGCACCAAGAGCCTGGTATGAAAGACTTCACTCATATCTCATTAGCATAAAATATGTTAGAACAAGTGAAAATAGAAATCTATACTTAAAAGAAGATATCGATGGTAATATTCTGATTGCTGAAATTTTTGTTGATGATATCATTTTTGGAGGAAGTGAATTGTTCTGCAAATCCTTTGCTGATGAAATGAGCAAGGAATTTAAAATTTCTATATTTGGGGAGATCAAATTCTTTCTTGGTCTACAGATTCTTCAACAAGATGTAGCCATTTACATCACTTAGTCCAAATACATCAAGGAAGTGCTGAAGATATTCAAGATGGAAGATTCAAAACCAGTTGGAACACCTATGGCTACTAGAAGCAAGCTGACAAAAGAAGACAAGAAAAATGAGGTAAACCAAACCTTATATAGGTCAATGATTGACAAACTGATGTATGTTGTTCACACCAGACCATATATAGCACATGAAATGGGAATAGTTGCAAGATTCTCTGCTAATCCCAAAGAATCACATTTGACTGTTGTCAAAAGAGTTATGAGATATTTGAAGAACACCGAAGACTATGGCTTATGGTACAAAAGAAAAGGAAAATTTGAGCTACAAGACTATACAGATGTTGATTGGGCTGGAAACATTGATCACCAAAAGAGCACAATTAGAGGAGCATTCTTCATGGGTGACAGACTTGTCACATGGATAAGCAAGAAGCAAGGATGCATCTCTCAGTCTACTGTAGAAGCAGAGTATGTGGTTTCTACTGCAAATTTCTCTAATATTGCAAGGATCAAACAATTACAGGAAGGTATGCATATGAAGATCCTTGAACCAGTAATTAGCTATTATGATAATACCAATGCAATAAACATTTCAAAGAATCCAGTCATGCATGCTAAGACTAAGCATATTGCTATCAAGTATCACTATCTGAGAGAACAAGTGCAAGGAAAGGAAGTGACACTAGAATATGTTCAATAAAAGGAATAGTTAGCTGATATAGTCACCAAGCCATTACCGAAGGATGCTTTTGAGTATCTAAGATAGAGACTAGGGGTTCAACCCTTGTCTATCGGCTAGTAATCTGACTAGGAGGTTGCATCAGCCTATACCAAACATGAAGATTAGTCATGTTGATGCAAACACTGGGATGGAAAGAAAAAAATACATTTGTACATTGCAAGGTAAATATCTGCACCAAAAATTAGACATTGTATTGCTGATCGTTACATAAATTCAAGGAATATATCATGCGAAAGGATGGAAGATGAAATAGATGATAAAATAAAGAGAAGTATTATTGGTTGACATTGTTGTCAAAGGGAGATAAATATCTCATTATCATACAAAAAGGGAGAGATGTTCTCATTACCATCAAGGAGAGATGATCTCATTATCAAAATGAGAGATATGATAAAAGGAGAGATTATATCATTATCCATGAAGAGAAGTTCCTGAGAATCAAAAAGGAAGAGTGAATCAATATTCTAAAGAAGAGAAATTGATTACACATGAAATATCTATCTAAGGGAAAGAAGTAAGAAAGGAAGAGAGTTCAGACAAAGAGAAAGAATGTTGTCAAAGGAAAAACAAATTATCAAGAAGAGGAATAGTCAAGGAAGAGCACATATCAGAATAGAGATATCAGATGATACATCTATCCAGAGAAGGTATTGAAGATTGAAGACAACCACTCTGCATGAAAAAAATCTAAGCTATTTTTGAGCTTACCAAGAGCCAGACATTTGTAATAGTTACATTATGAAAGCTTGATCAAACTATATATTTCATATTGTATTAGTGATAGTATAGTATGATAATGTAGTATGTTGCCATCAATGCCAAAGGGAGAGATTTATGACATGTAACTGATTGAATGTTTGAAGATGTTAAGTTGATCACCAAAATGCAGAAGGATAATGCAAGACATTAAATCAGTTAATAGATTGTATTATCATTGATGTCAACTTGATATAATATAATCAGTTATAGTCAAAGTGTCAAAGACTTCAGAGATTCCAAGAGATAAATATTATGCTTTTTGTAATGCATAAACAAAAAGCATTCACATTGTGACTACAAACACCAATGGTCAATGGCACCCAATGGATAGAGATCACTGAGAGTCATGTTACAGTGATGCCTGAGAAAGAAAACTGAAGAGCATAATCACAAGCAAACCCGATGACCATAAACATAGTGTAAACTAACGGAGAAGCCTGAGGAGAACTGGAGTGTTGACCGAAACTATCAAAGATTTAAACCAAAATTAACTTGAGTTCAAAAATGATAAAATATCTAGCTAGAAGAGCTAAATATAGAGTTAACTGGTAGTTATCATTGTTTTCATTGACAAGATAAGCCAGAGATAAGTGATTGATTTAAAGCTAATTTGTCTAGTTGGCAAGAAGATCTCAATGAGATAAAACATGACTTTTTCTTTAAATCTGATTGCGAAGAATTGTGGATCATGCCAAGATCAAGAAGATCAAGAACCTATCAACAATGACATCATGTCTATTTAAGAGACAACTCAATTCATTACAAATGGGTGTGGGTGAAGAAATGAAAAAGAGGATGCTAAAGAGAAACTAATGAAGAGAAACTTCATACAATGTTGATCAACAAGCTAAGGAAAGAGATAAAGAATTCTATGGACACCAAGAAATAGAGGACATCATCACCAAGTAGAATCAAAGTGGAGCAAAGGTACAAACAGAGTTATATTAATCAGAATAGTTTTGTGAGATTACAGTAGATCTGAAAAATCTGCAAGTATAAGTTGTATATGTGAATAGATCATACTGTTTTAGTTTAACCATTGGTTCAGAAATTCTCTTAACCAAGTGGGGTTTAGAGATCCTTTCTATATTGAGATACATCTAATGGAGTATCAAAAATTTTGTTCATGAAGATAGCATGAGATGGCATATACCTATTGATAGGCCAAGTGAGTTTTTGATCAAGGATGGTAGCATAGAGATGCCCGATATCAAGTGATAGACTAAAATTTTAAATCCTCTAATAAGGTCACACCTAACAGTGTGTTTGTAACCTTTAACAGGGTTGGCTCTTCACCAAGCCCACTTCAGAAGAGTGAAAATTTTGGGTTACCGGTCCCAAGTAGTTTCTCCCTTAACAGGGTTTCCACGTTAAAAATTCATGTGTGAATGTTTTTATGAGTCATTACTTTAGTGTTTTTCATTACACTTAACTTAATTGGATTGATCGGTATACTCTAGATAATTTACTATCTTTTGATAAATTAACAAAATGATATTCGGTAAATCTATAGTAGAAGGTTTTACAAAGCATTCTGAGAAGTAGTAAATTGATACAAGTATTTGGAGGCATTCATCTTATAGGACTCAAGATAACTAGAGGTATAATTTTTTGGTACTAATTTTTAAGGGTTGATTATTGGAATATTTTTGAGGCCACTGATTCACCCCCCTCTCAGTTATTACTAACATCTCCTTGACTGTTATTTCTCTGTTTGTTTACACAAGATCGCACTCATGGTTATCTTAGCTTTGAATGCCTCGATACTGGTGTACTCTTGCAAAATCAACTGGAAACAAAGTTTAGGTCATCTTGGCTATTCTGCCTTGATGCTTATGTTGGTTTCCCATATCTTATCCAATGAAAGTAATATTCAGATTATTATGGTTGCAGTGGCACCAGTAAGGATTGTATCGACTTCGATGTTCCAAAAATGCTCGATGATGAAAATTTTTCAATGCTAAAGCTTCAGTGACTACACCTTAGGTTGCATTCATATTATTCTTGCATCTGCATCTGCATGGTTTTGAAATCTGCATAATATCGACATCTATCTACAATGTGAAGGATCTGAGGTTCTTATCAATCAATTTTCTTTTCATCAAGTGGTTAGTTGTGCATGAACATGACACCCCTTTCTAATACGACTGTCTATATTCCATTTTCAAGATCAGAATTGAAATTTGAAATTGACCGCTTGTACAACCAATGGAAATCTCTCATACTTTTATTCTAATCAATCCTCGTATCTTACTTTTTTCAATCTCAGTCAAACAGGACCTCCCATCAAGTATAGATTCTATCCTAACCATTTGGGACCTATTTCTAATCAGATCGACTTCTTCTTTTATCATTTTATCAATTGAATTTCTTCTCATCACTAGGGAACCTATCCATATTTAGATTTTTCTCTCGAGGGGGCAGGATCAAGACATCAACATTCCAGTGATCGCATCCTCAATCAAAACCCCATCTCTTGGGGCATCTTAGCTTCATCACATCAAATAAAGTTGAGATCATCTTAAATCAAAGGTATCCTAATCAATGGTCTTATATAGTGATGAATATACTTGAAACTAGACAAGATCGGTCTTATACGTGCTATTCACTATTGAAACTAGATACATTCATCAAATTGGATTCATCGATTCAAATCAAGTAAATTTTCTTGTTGATCAAATCTCTTAACAGTAATCAGTTTCATCACTTCAAATCAAACTGGTTATTTGTTCAAACCAATCAAAATGTTTAAGAATTCTTGACCGATGTTCCAATCAAGCTCAGAGTTGGTCTTCTTCATCAGAAGAATGGTTTCATCACTTCAAATCAAACTAGGTCTTCTCGCTAACAGGTCTTTGAATCAATGTGTTGATCGCACATCAATTCAAAGAGTGGAAAATGTATTCACCTAAAAATGGTCATCTAAACCCTAGACCCCCAATCTCAAACAATTAATCAAGAAACTTTAATCTTGATTATTCTAAGTCCTAAATCAAAAAGGAAATTCATCAAATTAAAAATGACCTGACCTAAACCCTAGGTCCTAATCGATCATCTTACTTGATTAATTAACTAATCTGTAAAATCACATTACATTGGCAAATAAACCTTATGCTAATTATTTAATTTATATTCTGATATATTAATTAAATAAAATTGCTAAATTGTCAATTAAATTAAAAAAGGGAACTAAATTAATTAATAAAAAAAAAAATGCATTCAAAATCATTTAAATTATTAAAAATGCATATGACATCATCAAATTCAGTTGACTGATTATCAAAATGGAAACAATCCAGTTCCACTCAGTTAACAGACTCTCCACTATCTATCATTTTGGAAACATTTCAGTTAACTGAGAACTGAATATGGAAGTTTCTAGAAAGAGTGTTCAGTTAGTTCAGTCAATTGACTCTTTCGACCAATCACATTGATTGCACATGGATTGTGCTTCTTTAATCAAATCTGAGCCACTCTTTTCTTTCAATCTTGACCATCGATTCAAGAGAGATTTCTATAAAAGAGAACCTCATTTCCTTGATAGGGATCCTAACTTTTATTATCATTATTATGTTGTATTTTTCATTCAATAATTTATCATTTTAGCTTTCATTATCTTAGCTTAGTTTACATTTAATTTAAGCATGCAAATCTAATTTAGAGAATATTTCCTTTGGTGCTTTAAATTGAATCAATCCTATTTCATTTAGTGCTTAAAATCAACCTAATTAGTTTGTATTAACAACAAATCTGCATCTTTTATATCATCTTAGATCAATCATAATAGATTGAAATCCTTCATTTAGAACAGGTGTAGTCACTGAGTTTGCGATGACCTGAGAGCAAACTCATACTCGTACCTACTAGAAGGCAATGGGTCATTGTTGGTTAGTGTAGTTGTTTACTTTGATTTTTTATTGTCTAACCCACTAACCATGTAAAGACTTTATTGAAGTGTGTGTGTCCATTGTGCATCTTGTAGGTACTTGCCCATTTTCATGCATACAGTCATAAGAATTCCAAAAACCACCATAATGCCAATAAACTCCTCCTTTGGGATTTATGGAAAAAACTTTGTGAAAATATTTTTGTTACCATCCTTATCAAAATTATTCCATACATAACTCCTCCTAAGATTATACTTCCCATTAAATTATTTTTACTGTACCCATACCCCCTCTTTTGTCATACAAAGATAAATCATTTTTTTCTTCTCAACGTTCTCTTTGAGCTTCCCAAAAACATCTCTAAGAATTTCATTTAATTCAAATCTTCACCACTCACCTTTATTTTCCCCCAAATCTATTGTTTTTTTTTCTTGAATGTACATTTTACTTTTTCATTTAAGATGTTTTCGTAAGTTTGTATTGTTTGCCTTTTGTAGCTCTTCTCTCAATTTTGACAACTAGTGTTCACTATGTTTTCTTATTTCCTCTGCTTTCTCTTCCCACTATTTTTCTTTTACCCTCTCATTCTCTAATTCCTTATTTAGATTATTGTTTGGTTGTGTTGTAGTGTCTACACATTTTTATAAACATAGTGAAGAGGATTTTTTCATCATCAAGTTTTTCATTTCTCTCTTCCAATTTTTCCCTTAGAAATTTCAATTCTGCCTCTATATGTTCTTGTTGTAAAATTTCTTCCTTAGAGGAATATTTTTTTTATCCTTTTTCTATAATTCTTTGCACCTATTATCTGTTGATTTCTTCTTTTCTTTTTCATTTGCCACATCTTCCTGTAACTTTTTGTATTTTTCTACAAGCTTTCCTTTCTCTCTCCAACTTCATCACTGAATTGCAGACCACTTGGTTGATCATTTTTAACACATTTATCTTGTCCACATTCGAAATTTTGCGCAAATGTATTTGGATGGTGATAATGTAAAATTCAGATGGATCTAACTAACTCTTTGTTGGATTATTATCTCTAGATGGGGGCATAACAACCTTGAAATCCATAATTTCTTTGTTTGGGTCGTAGGTGTAAAATATATTATTCAATGTAGGTTCTGCATCACGAGTTGCAACAACTGCATCCCTCTTCAATGTCTTACTATTTTGTATTTTTTTTTTTTTGTTCAAAGTTAGTTACAAAATCATTGTAATGAAAATTTAGGTGTGTTGACACAATTGAATGTTTGAAAGCTGAAATAGAACTTGCAGTGATGTACACATGTCCACCTATACATGCAGTTCTATTAATTGCATCATGAGGATTAGCAAAACCCTGACCCATTCCTAATCATATCCCACTATCACTAGCAAGTGGATTTTTTGGACTATTCTGAGGGTTTTTTTCTTGAAGGTATGGCAATTTTTGGGCTCACTACTGGCATTTTTGTCATAACCTTTTACTTCTTTATACTGCCTTGATCTCTGGGATCCACTATTTTCATTTCCATTCATAATGTCCTTTTTGGACCACTAATACTACTCATGTCATCCCTACTAGTGGAAGTGGCACTTGATTCAGATTGAATATGAGTGCTTAGAAAAGGTGGAACTATATTTTAAGATGGAACAAATGAAGGTGCAAGGGTATGAGACTGAGTAGTACCTTTTTGTGATGAACTTGATGATTTAACTCCAAGCACTAGTGTCTCACCATGTTTTGGTGGAACTAGTATGTCAAGTGGAAACCAAGGCCCTTATCCTGTGGGACCCAGACCAACCCAACCTGGAAAATCTATTTTTCTATAATCTTTGCCCCTTTGGTATATTTTCATTTTATGGACACATCATCTCCACTAAAATTTGAACAGACTCTAATAGTTTTGGGAGCGAAATCAGTGGATGTGGGATCCATACAAGCCCTCTCATACTCATTATCTTCATGATCATCATCATTGTTATATGATTCAACTGGATTCTCCTTCTTCCAAAAATTGCTAAATAATTAATTCTCTTCTACTTCATAAAGATCTACATATGTCTTTGGCTCAGTGAGATTCTTCCTCATTTCTAAAAAATCATAAATTTTGGTTTGAGTCTAATTACCATATTTACATTAATCCACTAGGTCTGCTGGAATAGATTTTCTACATGGTTGAGAAACTTTCTAGTAGAAATTGTAGGATATCCTGGGGTGCACTTTTCCTTTCTATTTGTGTAATTCCATAACTTGTGATGAAAATTCTTGTATTAAAATATTATTTTTAGCAACGTATTTCTCCATCTCTTTTTTACCTCATCTTAGGACTGCATGTTTTAAAATTTTCTGGAAAATGGCATACTCTCATGTTGACTAGTGCACGGGAACCAATGACACTTAATCAAAGCTTGGAGACCATGAAGACCTAAAATGCATTCCAGGAGGATTAGAGGGTTGTGATGAACAATCTAAGACCTATGAAAGTCAAGTGGCATGTCCTAAAGCCAATCATGGCTTTTAAAGAAGATAAAATGAACAAAATGTAATAAGTCCCAAAGGGCCAAATCTTGTTTTGTAAATGGACCAATAGTGTGCAATTGATAAAAACTGAATTTTTAGGAGTTTAGGATTCTTTAGGAGGGTTTAATAAGTCATTTTGGTCACAATGGACCAATACTACAAGGTATGAGGTCAATTAATTAACAAAATGTAAAGTTGCATATTCAATTTTATGAAATACAATGGTTAGTCTGATTTTAGAGGGAAACCTTAGTTTAAGCATTTTAAAGGATTAAATAAAATAATAACCAAACAAATATGGCTGAGGGAGTTTGGGGGAAGTTATTAAAATTCCCTATGAAGCCATTGTATGCCATCTAATTTTGGTTGGAAGTGTACGGACATAATAGTGAATCAATAAAATTTAGTTTTCTGCAAATTCTTGGAGTCTATTGGCATAGTCATTGAGTGTTTTGATTGAAAAAAGAATAAAATGCATTGAAGAAGTTTGATCAATAAATTTATTACACTTTTGAATGCTTTGAGTAAAATTTTGTGTTGTTGTTTTGTACATTTTTCAAGTTTTGACAGTCACAGTTTAAGTTTTCTTATAATAATTCTGATTTCTTCTTAGCAAATGATCATCCCATGAACTCTTAAGGCCTTGAATTCATGGGATGCTATCTTTATGACATATATTATACATTTATAATAGTGTATGTGTAGATAGCATGAAGAGAGGGTGATCACCATTGAGTTGTTGAGGAAAGTATAAGGAAAATTGCTTGGTACAGTATAGTAGTAGACAATCTTCCTGAACAAGGAGTCCATTTTATGATTTGGAATGTCAAGATATGTTCATGTGAAATTGTAGCATCCATCAATTGAGTCTAGAAGCTCTTGGAAGGAAGTTATTTTGAAAGCCCTAGAATTAAGTGTTTAGTAAAGCCAAATTGGGGCTTTTGGTGTTGTGGGAGGTTTGGATCTAAGTCCTTTGGTATTTGTGCACTTGAAAGCATAATAAGACACTATCCACGAGTTGGGGACTTTAGGTTAAATATTTCATATAGTTCTTTTGTTAATTTACTCATTTTTATGCTTTTTTGGGGTCACAGAGTGTGAGCAGAAGTTCATGCTCCAAAAAAGCAATAGAAATCATTTTAATATGTTGAAGTACATGTTAGAGGGTATCTAAATTATTTATTAGTTCACCTAATGTTTTGGGAAAGTTGGGAGTTAGGAATTTAAGAAGCTTGTTGCAGGGCTACAAGACATGGTTATTAGACCTAGGGGACAATTTGAAGTAGATTGAAGGATTGGGAGTGTTGGGTATTGCATGCAACCCCAAAACCACTTGAATCCAAGTTAATGTAGCTTAAAAAATCAAAAAAACCATTTTGGTTCATTGGAAAGAGTCTTGTGTAGTTTTAAGTCATTTGCAGCAATTGAGGATTTGATGGATAGTGTTTGAAATTCTTAAACTTGTAAACTTATAGTCAGGATATTCATCGACCACCCTTGTCTCTGCATCAAATGGTATTAGAGCATAGTAGGAATCCTTTGGGGAAGTTTGGGAAGTGGTCTTGAGAACTTTTATATTTTGGGTCCTTAGATAGCCCTTGGAGTAGAAGTATCCTTTGAGGAGAAGCCTTGAGTTGATCCACCTTGTCTAGAAGATCATGAACCATGTGTGAAGGAGAAGAAGAGTTTCCCACAAGGATGACAAATATGGAGTTGGAAAGGATAGTAAAAAAGCAATTGGCAGATAACAAGAAGTTTAAGGAAACATTGGAACAAAAGGAGAAGGAGAACAATGAGAAGGATAAGATGATGGAAACTATGTTGGAGAGAATCTTGGCATTAGAGAAAAGGGCTAGAAGTAGAAGATAGGATGAGGAAGTAGAAGTTGGAGAATATGAAGAAGTACCCCAAGAGGAAGAGAAATTAGATCCTGAAGATCTAAGGATGGCTATGTTTGCAAAAGCCATAAAGAGTGGATATACAAGGGCAAGAGTATATTTTCCTACGTATGCAGGAAAGATGGATGATGAAGAGTGGATTGATTGGTTTAGTGTAGTTGAGAACTTCTTTGAATGAGAGGATGTTGAAGAAGGAAAAAATTTAAAGATTTCAAAGTAAAATTTTAAGGGACACGCTCTACTATGGTGGGATTATGTTCAAGTAGAGAGATGGAAGAATGGGAAGCCCAAGATCACATATTGGTATACTATGATGAATAAGATGAAGGGAAAAAAATTGACCAATGATTCTAGAGTGCAGCTATATAAGAATTTTTATGGTCTCAAATGAAAAGACATGGATGTACATAAGTACACTAAAGAATGTCATAATTTAGACATAAGGGTGAGTCATGAAGAAGATGTTGAAGAGAAGATTTCAAGGTACATGAGGGGACTTAGGTTAAATATCCAAGATAAAATTAGTCTTTCTACCCTTAGATTAGTTGAGGAGTGTTATAAATTGGCTATAAAGGTTGAGGAGAAGATAAATATAAGTCAAGAGAGACAAATTAGTACCAGAGGAGCTTCAACAATGAGGGGAAGAGGTGGTAGAGGTAATACTGATTTTCATAACAACAGTGAAAGAGACAAGGATAAACCATACACATCAGAGACAAGAGGAGGATATAGAGGTGGAAGAAGTGGAGGAAGAGAAGTGGGATATTTACATGAAGGTGCTTCAAGTGTAATGAAGTGGGCCATTAGTCATTGAGATGTACTAAATGGAATGAGGAAAAGGGTAGAGACAAAAGAGTGAACTTGGGAGAAGAAGAGACAAAGAGGGAAGAGAAACAAGAGCCCATTATAATTCATCTAGAAGAAGGAGAATACTTATTGATGGGAAGAAGAAATCATGTACTAAAAGATCCAAGAATATTCATATAAAATTGTTTGATCCAAGGAAAGGTATGCAAATTCATTATAGACTCATGAGAAAGTCATAATGTAGTGTCCTATGAAGTTGTTAAGAAGTTAAAGTTGCAAAAAAATTCACATTCTAGGCCTTATTATGCAACTTGGGTGAATGAAAGTCAGAGTATGCTTGTTCAAGATCAAGTAATGATTAATTATTCAATTGGAGGTTATCATGATAGAGTATTGTGTGATGTAATGACCATGAATTGTGGGCATTTGATTTTGGGAAGATATTGGTAATTCTCAAGGAAGGTTATCCATGATGGCTACCCAACACATACTTAGTCCATCAGGGAGGTAAGAAATATGTTTTACATCCATTATTACAGAATTAGTTTGAATCAATACTCATGTGTTTTGGATTGGAGGTTAGTGTGTAGATGTAGTATGATACTAGTTGGAATGACACTAAAAAGTTGCAGATTGAGGAAGGACAGGACAATCTTAAGAAGAGTGGCTTGTTAGGGCAGGAATTTGTGGTGTTTGGGATAGTTTAATGTACTATTAGAAGATAGGTACATGAAGGTACATTGGTGAAAAGGTAGAGGCAAATGAATTCTGAACAAGGGTCAAAAGTGCAGGCATTCAAGCAGCAACATCACTGTCATGAAAGAGGGAAGTCCTATACAAATAATTTTTTATCTAATTTTTTTTGTATGCATGTAGGAAATTTGATGAAGAAGAAGGCCACTTTAGGGGACTTTTTTATCCCTAAGTCTTAGATTGAACCAAGCACTAAAAGGAGGCAACACAAGAGGAACAACTCTTGGGACACAAGTTTCATTGATGGTGGAGAGTATGGTGCAGGGGCACCAAGTACACTTAATCAAATCTTGGAGACCATGAAGAACTATAAGACATTCCAGGAGGATCATAGGGTTGTAATGAACAAACAGAGACCTATGCAAGTCAAGTGGCATGTCCTAAAGCCAATCATGGTATTTGAAGAGGATAAAATGAACAAAATGTAATAAGTCCCAAAGGGACAAAATCTTATTTTATAAATGGAACAATAGTGTCCAATTGATAAAAATTGAATGTGTCATACCCAAAAGTTGGGCGAAAACACAAAAACAAAAAAATATAAAAATGCACTAAAAGGAGAGGTTATGCTACCCCAAAGTTCTAGTAAGTGTATGCAAAATGGTGAAGAGAAGTAACAATAACTCGAAGGTTGTACGGGGTAGGATAGCTCTTAGAACTATCCTACAAGGATTCCTAAACTAGAAACCTTGATCGGCACACAAATCAAGATAGTTGACTAAAAGTCAACTATAGTTGACCAAAAGTCAACTATACTCTAAAATACATGAAAGGGAGTTACTAGGGCCTACTAAGTCCTTTGGAGGGATTAGACAAGCAAATCGAGATGGTTGACCAAAAAGTCAACCCATGTTGACCAAAAAGTCAACTATCTCTGAAAGACGTGAAACTAAAACCCTAGGGTCTAGAGGCTGCAGGGAGCACCAGGTTCAAGAATTGAGGCCAACAGTCAAAGTTTTACCATGGTTGACCAAAAGTCAACCGTGCAAGATATTGGACAAAAAAAAATGGTAATACGCTTAAAAAGTTAATTGTGATGCTAAGGGGATGTCTGCATCCACTTATTGACAAATGACGTCATCTAGGTTAGTAGATTAGTAATGGATAATTTAATAAATTAATTACGTTTAAACATTAAATTTAAAGTCTAGTAATATATTATCTCCTTTAAGTTTAATCAAATAAAATCCTATTTAATTTAATAACATAATTTAAACCGGCCTTATCTACACATAACTTACTAAATTATATTCTAATGCAAAATCAAATCTAAGATATAACAAAATACTCTAACCTTACAAATTTTTTTAAATTCTAGATAATAGGCATTAATCAAAATATTTACCTATTCTAATCCTAAGCTAAACATTAATTAAAATATACTTTTAAGTTTATCTCCAAAGAAATAAAATCTTATTTTATATAAGTATAAAATAAACATATCTAATAACTTACTTTATGCATGATTTTAAAACTAAACCCTAAAAATCTTTAACAAATTCCCCATATCCGCAATGGAAGCGGCGACAGAAGACCACAGAGGTCGTGAGAGGTTTACTTATTGCAGGTCGTTGGGCGGAAGGAAAGACAGGCGACGGAGTTTGGAGGATGGGGAGAGGAGGGAAAAGGGGGCGGTGTGGTGGTGGCCGCAGGCAGTGGCACCACCGTCCGTCAGTGGAGGGTAGTGCACAGGGGAGGGGCGGCCGACGCCAGGCGGTGGAGCCTCCCCACTGTGCTATGCATAGTGGGTGGCCCACGTGTCGCGCGACCCCCACTGCTAAGATCTGCGCCGAGGGTTTGGGGGGCTCGACCCTCCCCAATATATATATATATATATATATATATATATCATTTATTAAATGGTTTTTTTTTAAAAAAAACATATGCAATGTTAATAAATAGATAACAATAAAAAACATAACTACATAAAAACTAAAAGAAATAAAAACAATTGACTAGTGAAAAACATGACTGTATTTCCTCAAACAGGGGCTATTAGCAGTCAATTTTTTTTAAATTTTATTAGCTCATGAAGATCCATATTTTATCCTCTATCATATGGTGGAAGGAATTTTTATTAGAACATGTTTATACTTTTTGCAAAAATTTAAATTATCTCTAAGTATAGTTGTGTTCTTCTCCAAATATCAACAAATTCTTCAATCCATAAATTTCCAAATTCACATAAACATGAATATACTGATTTTATTAAATTAAGCAATAGTCTAATACAAGGAGTAATACATATACTATCTCTTTCAAAAAAGAAATATTGCATTGTTACTTAACAACAAAGGTTTATCCAATAGACTAGGTCTTAAATTTCCATGATATGCATCTTGTTGGGAAATATAATTTAATTGCATTCAACCAAACTAATTCAACTTCTATCAAACATCTTACTAAAAACATTCACTACATGCTTTCCAAAGCCTAATTTTAAAATTATATAATAACATAAGATTTCATAATCACTTGGAAGTTCATTTTACAATATGGGTGGAGAAAATACAAAATAATGAAAAGTTACAAGTTAATGGTCTCAAGGCCATCTTTGAGATAATGAATTTCACAAAACAATAAGGTCACAAATGACAAATTTTCCTTCAAATAAATTCACATATCATTACAAAGATTAAAATTTCTATCACAGTCTATGAACAAATTGCAATAATGAAAACTTTCAACCAGATAGGTTACAAAATGATGATTTTCCAGTCGTACCCTTCTTTCACATAAGGGTATAATGCAACCCCACTATCCCATCAAGAAATTGTAATACATTGAGGTTGACCATGGAGGATCACCTCCCAACGTAGGCCTTTACAAGGCCACCCTCGAGCTTGGGGATCCAATAAAGAATGGGATACAAACAGGCATACAAAACCCAACTAACAATCATACATAAACATAGAATCACATAACAAGAAAACTTCCCATACAAGGTTGAACAAAAGGATAGGTCTCTAAGAGACCTTCCTGAAATAGGGGTAGTGGTAGACCTCACTAAAGGAGAAAGCCAAGTATCAAAATGAAAAAACAAGCCTCACATGGACTTGAAAAGGACCATCTTGACAAGATGCAGTCCTGAAATAACCTCCTTATGCCTCCCAGGTGCCCTCAGGCCCTTCTTGGCATCATGGGTATCATGTTACCCCATGTTTTTCCCTCCACACATGGGAGACTCTACACTAACAGGAATCATTTCCTACTAACCCTTCAAGGTTACTCTTCCCTCCCGAGGGTGAGTGTGCCTTGAAGACCCATTCAAAATCCAATCATAAAATAAAGACATTATAAAACAAAACATTAAATTTCAAATTTGAAAATAACTTCAAAACACATAGGACTCCATTAATGGATTTTCAAGCTCAAGAACACACATGAAAAAAAATAAATTACTTTAAAGAGGTCCAACATTAATCCAAAGCTAAGGTGAGAAGAGAAATGGTGTTGAGCTATCCATCCTAAGCTCCTTCCCAAACGCTCCTTCAAACTGAATTTTGTCTCTAAGGGTAGAGAGTGGGTGAACACTCAACTCATCCTAAATCCTTCCCTAAATAGGAAAACCTCCAACAATAACAAGGCTTAACCCAAAGGTGAGGTGACCCTAACCAACCCTTAACTATCCACTTGCCTAAACTCTCCATGGGTGGAATCAAATGCAACTTGGGTAGAAGAGAGAGTGAGGTTAACCAAAGTTACACTCCTCTTCAAATTCACTCAAGTCTGAAAATGACACTTTAAGGGAGAAATAAATTAGTTTAGAGGCTTAATAATGATTGAAAATGACCCCTAACCCATTGAGTACCAAGTTGGGTAACTAAAACTGACCTTGGTTACCTCCTAGGAGCCCAAAAGACCCTCCTAAACTAACCCTAAAGTTAACCTATGGATTTCTAAGTCAAGAAGACTTCCTAGAAACTTCTAACCCTGGGGTAAGCTTGGGTACTACTCCTAGGTAACCTTAGTTAACCCTATGACTAACCCCGATTCCCTTTACTAGCCATTTCAACATTAAATTATAATAATTGCCAAATTTGGCACATTAAAATAAAACAAATGACATGACTCAATCACATGAAAATTTACTAATCTAATTACACACATTCAAACCACGTTTACGAAATAACCACATAAAAAAAAAGGTCCATGTCTCTTTATATAAACAGGACCTTGGAAAGCACAAAAATTTACATAGGTTCTAGTACTGGGTCCCCGGTTTAGATCCATGGTTAACTTTTCTTGCACACATCAGTAGATCCAAAACAACATGATATGAAACATACACGACATCAATAATATACATGTATATAAACCACATCTGCATTAGAATTGAAATAACCTAGCATCAGTTTCCTAAACCAAATTTATCATATTACATTAATACATTTGCATCTCATATACCACATCATCATAACTAAAACTGAATCAAAACATAAAGCATCTCAAATATACTCTGATTACAAAATCAGGTGCTGAATATATAACATAGGATTCCACCGATCCTAAAATACATAAAAATCTCCAATAGTCAAAGTATGTCAAAGAATAAACTACTAAAAGAATGAGTATCAAAATAGTAAAACTATGATAGTCGAATGTAGGTCTCATAGAATGTTTAGGAGTTTAGGAGTCTTTAGGAGGGTTTAATAAGGCATTTTTTTCACAATGGACCAATACTAAAAGGTACAAGGTCAATTAATTAACAAAATGTAAAGTTGTATATTCAATTTTTTGAAATAAAATGGTTAGTTTGATTTTAGAGGGAAACCTTAGTTTATGTATTTTCAAGGCTTAAATAAATAGATAACCAACCAAATATGGTTGAGGGAGTTTGGGGGAAGTTATTTAAATACCTTATGAAGACATTGTATGACATCCAATTTTTCCTGGAAGTGTACGGATAGAACAAGGAATCAATAAAATTCAATTTTATACAAATTCTTGGAGTCTATTGGCATAGCCGTTGAGTGTTTTGATTGAAAAAAGACTAAAATTGATTGAATAAGTTTGATCCATTTAATTTAATACACTTTTGGATGCCTTGAGTAACATTTTTTGTTATTGTTCTGTACATTTTTCAAATTTTGACAGTCACAGTTTAAGTTTTCTTATAATAATCCCAATTTCTTCTTAGAAAATGATCATTCCATGAACTCTTAAGGCCTTGACTTCATGGGATTATGTATTTATGACATGTGTTATACATTTATAATAGTGTATGTGTAGATAACATGAAGGGTGATCACCTTTGAGTTGTTGAGGAAAATATAGGAAAAATTGCTTGGTACAGTATAGCAATAGACAATTTTCCTCAACAAGGAGTCCATTTTATTATTTGGAATGTTAGGATATGTTTATTTTAAGGTGTAGCATCCATAAATTGATTCTCTAAGTTCTTGGAAGAAAGAGATTTGGAAAGCCCTAGAATCAAGGGTTTAGTAAAGCCAAATTGGGGCTTTTGATTTTGTGGGAGGTTTGGATCTAATTCCTTTGGTTTTTGTGCATTTGGAAGCATAATAGGAAACTTTACAGGATTTGGGGACTTGAGGTTAAATATTTCATATAGTTCCTTTGTTAATTTACTCATTTTTATGCATTTTTTGGGTCACGGGGTGTGAGTAGTAGTACATGCTCCAAAAAAAAAATATAAATAATTTTAATATGTTGAATTATAGGTTAGAGGGTATCTAAATTGTTTATTAGTTCACCTGATGTTTTGGGAAAGTTGGGAGTTAGGAATTTAAGAAGCCTGTTACAGGGCTACAAGACAGGGCTATTAGGCCTAGGGGACAGTTTGAAGCAGATTGAAGGATTGGGAGTGTTGGGAATTGCATGAAACCCCATAACCACTTGAATCCAAGTTAATTTAACTTAAAGAAATCACAAAAACCATTTTGGGTCATTGGAAGGAGTCTTGTGTAGTTTTAAGTCATTTGAAGGAATTGCAGATTTGAGGGATAGTGTTTAAAATTATCAAATTTGTAAACTTATAGTCGGTCTATTCATCCACCAACCTTACCTCTACATCATTGAAATTTTCTTATGGAGTTCCCATTCTCTCTAAGATTTATTCCAATTATTTTGAATGGATTATACTACCAGTTATTGTCAACATCAAAGTGAAAAATTGTAAAAAAAACTTGTGTCACTTTGATTCCTCTTCTCTCAAATGTGAATCCTCCAAATGAGAAAGGAAAAGAAGGAAATACCATTTTCTTTTTCTGACCATTAAAGAGTACATTTGTGCTCTCCTTCTACTGTATATATTCAAATGCAAATACCCTCTCTGTCACATGTATTAGAAGTTTGTAGGGTTCTACCATTGAACTGTAAAACCTTAACACAATGTAGTCTTCCATGAAGTACCAGTCAACCAATTGTATTTCACTTCTGAGTTAAATGCAATCTCTACAAGACATGGGAAATATACACATTGGAGTGCCTGCAATTTTTATGATACATTGGTGCCAAAAATAAGTCTAAAAATGATTGTAGTTCCTTCTATTATCACTCATCCTTATCCCATGTGTCCATTCATATATTGGATTATGGACCTGAATTTGAAGCTTGTTTGTCTAAAATATTGTACGATGCTTTGCTAAAAGAAGATAGCCAAAGTAGGTTGTGAATCTAAATGTCTTCTATTAACCTCTTTTAATCATTATTAATTGTTCTTGCATGAAACAAACAATGTGCTCAATAAAATTATATCTTAATGGTTTTGATTCACAATGAATATGAAAAATCAATTCAAGAATGTTGGCACTCACTTCTTTGTTACTTTTCTATCCCAAAAAAATACTAGTAAGGAAATACTATCCTGAACCCATTACACAAGAATATCATAATCATAAGGAGGCTTATAATCCCGATCTAGACGAGAATTGCCTATTATTACTTTGATATACAAATATTTCTATCTTGCATCTATTTTTTCATAATTATGTGCCAACTTTCCCATATCAATGTGCCCATTTGAGTTTTGTGCTTCAAACCCTAGGTTCAATAGACTAAAAAATTCATTCTCAGTTATCGACAAAATTTCCTCCTATGTATTTTTATTTATAATCTTTTCTATTTTCATCATAATTTTTGGCGCAGACCATGACAATCTCTAGACAGGGGAATACTTGAGGTAACGCCATGTGTGCTGACCTAGCAACCCATAGTGCAATTTTATTTGTCTTTTCCTTTACCATGTTTTTAAATGGATAATATTTAGTCTCCTTTATTGGATCTTTCCAATTATTTCAAGTGCAAATATAATTTCCATGATTCCCTTATTTCCATAGATAAAAAGATCACAAATATCATAGACTTCATCAATGAAACTTGGTTTTTTAACCAGTTTGTGGAAGTCTATTATCTCTATCTCATGTCTTTTCCTTACTCATAATCTTGGTATTTTTTTCCATCATGGTATTTACTCATAGGAAAATTCAAATAATTATACAAAGCTATAATTTATAAGGTTGATTCAAAATTAAACCCTAGTTCTAGTTCTACAATCTAAACAGTAAACCACTAGATTTGAAAAATTAAAAAGGAGGGACGTAGGTGTTTAGGATTTTACCTAAAATTTTAATTTGTGCAGACTATGAGTGGGAAGAGAGATAATATATTTTGTTCAATTTTTCAACCTAGAAGTCGTAACTACTTTTTGAATCTCCAATACTAGTAAGAACTGAAAAACTTAGATTAAAATCCTAAAGGGAAAAATTTGTACAATCATGAGTCATGTTAAATTTTATTGCTTCTTTATGAAGACTAATATCTAATGTCACTATGACACATTTCACTTAATTGTTTGACATTACAACTTCATCCGGAGACCCAAAATTGAGCTTATTAGTTATTACAATTATTATATGTTTTGCTTTACTCTAATTTAGATTTTAATTATACTTAGTTGAGTGTTAAATCATGACACATGCCTTGTTTCTGGGGGACATTTGCAAAAACAGATGACTGTTCCCCAAATTGGCCTGAAATACACCTTGGATCGTTGATCTATGTGTTAGCAATAACTGAGAGCGGGGGGGGGGCAGGGGTGAATCAGTGGCCTCAAAAATTAATCCTTAAATCAACCCTTAAAATTTATTACCACTTTTAAGCCTCTAGTTATACTCAGTCCTACAAGATGAATGCCTTGAAATACTTATATCAAATTACTACTTGTCAAATTTCTTTGTAAAACCTTCTTCTATATGTTTACCGATAAGCTGTCTTGTATTTACCAAAATACAGTAAATAGCTAGTGTATACCGATCAATCCAGATAACTTATGTGAAATGCAAAATAGTAAAGTAATGAAACATAAACACATAACACATGGATTTTTAACATGGAAACCCTGTTAAGGGAAAAACCACTAGGACCAGTACCCCAAATTTTCACTCTTGTGAAGTGAGCTCCGTTAAGAGCCAACCCTGTTAAAGGTTACAAATGCACTATTAGGTATGACCTTATTAGAGGATTTAAATAGAATAGTTTGTCACTTAGTATCTAGCATCTAATGCTATCATCCTTGATCAAACACTCACTTGGCCTGTCAATAGGTATTGGGCATATCCAATGCTACTTTGTATGATCAAACTTTTTGATACTCCTTGGGATGTATCTCAATTGTTAAAGACTTTTAAGTCCTTCTCGGTTAAGAGACTTGATGCTTCAATGGTTAAATTGAAATAATAAAGTGATTTGTTCACACATACAAATTGAATTGTATATTTTCAGATCTATTGTAAGTGCATTACCTCTCTGATCAATATACTCAATTCAATACCTTTGCTCCACACTATTCTACTCTGTGATGTTGTCTCACTATTCGTCAATGTCTACATAATTTAGCTCTTTCCTTAGCTTGTTGATGAGGTCTGAATGAAGACTTTCTTCTCCTTCAGAATCTCTTCAACATCTATTCTCTTGTCACTCCCCTTTTCACCACCTTCATAATGAATTAGGTTGTCTCTTTATAGACATGATATCATTGTTTCTAGATTCTTGATTTTCTTGATCTTGGCGATCCACAATTCTCGCCAATTAGATTTAAAGCAAAAACTCCAGTTTTATCTCATAGAGATCTTCTTGCCAACTGGACAAAGAAACTTTAAATCCTTTACTTATCTATGGCTTTATCTTGTTGATTAAAACAATGATAAGTATCAGTTAAGTCTATTTTTAGCTCTTGACAGCTAAGAATTTTGTCATTTATAAACTATCTATTCTATTGGTCAATAATCCAGTTAGTCATCGGTGACAACTGACTAATCCGTCGGTGTGACTTCAATTATCTTCAGAATCTCCATCCTTGTCTTATCTGTCAGGCAACACTATAATTCTATCCGTCGAGTTACACTTTTCTTTTCTCATCGGGAAACATTGTGAATTTTCTTATTGGTAATGTTGTACTTTTCTCATTGAGTAACACTGTGACTTTGCTCTTTTACTCTATCTGTCGGTGTGCACTCCATCAATGTGCACTCCGTCGGTGTATACAGACACTTTGTGAATACTCAACTTTTATGCATTACTGATAGCATATCCTTTGATTCATTGGTTCTTTGAATTCTTTAGCTATATGTCCATGACCATATAGGCTATATCAAGTTGACATCAATGACAATACAATAAATTAATTGATTCAATGCATTGCATGATCATCAACTTAACATCTTTAAACATTCAATTAGTTATAGTTCATCAATATTTCTCTTTGGCATTAATGTAAACATACTACATTATCACACTATATTATCATGAATAAAATATGAAACATAACAAGTGAAGTCCATCAAACTACCAATCTTATGTACTATAACCGATACAAATATCTGGTCCTTGGTAAGCCTCTCATAGCTTAGATTATTTTCTTGCAGCTTTCTCTCTGTCTTCAATCCCTTCACTAGGTAGATGTAGAATATTTCTTTCTCTGATGTGATGTGTTCTTCTCCTGTGTCAAACTCTCTCCCTTTGACTGTTCTCATATTTTGATGTCTCTTGTCAACAATTCTCTTCCTTTGTATGTACTCTCCCTTTCTAATTACATCTCTCCCTTTGGATAATGTGATGGATATAATCTCTCCCATGGATATAGTCTCTCCCTGATGTGATAATGGATATAATCTCTCCCTTTGACATCAATGCCAAACAAATATTTTAACAACTCTAATGCTTAGAGTAGATAAATACCTTGCTATGTATAGATGTATCTTTGAAGTCCATTTCTCTACTTGCATCAACATGAATGATATCCTAATAATATTTAGGTTGATGCAGCCTCCTAGTCATCTTACTGACTAGTAGACAAGGGTCTTACCCCTAGTCTCTTTCTCAACTACTCAAATGCATCCTTGGGCAGTGGCTTGGTGAAGATATCGGTTAATTATTCCTTTGATTGCACATACTCAAGTATCACCTCCGTTTCTTGAACTTGTTCTCTCAAATAATGATACTTGATGGTAATTTTTTTTCTTAGCATGCATGAATGGATTATTGGAAAAAAAATTTGCACTGGTATTATCACAATATATAATTACTGGTTCAAGAAACTGAATATGCATACCTTCCAGTAACTATTTGATCCATGCAATATTTGAGCAGTTTGTAGAAACAACAACATACACTGCTTATGCAGTAGACTGAGAGATGCATCCTTGCTTCTTGCTGATCCATGTGACAAGTCTGTCACTCATAAAGAATGCTTCTCCAGTTGTGCTCTTCCGATCATCAATATTTCTAGCCCAATTAGCGTCGATAAATACCTTAATTTCAAATTTGTCTTCTCTTCTATACCATAATCCATATTCCTCGGTATTCTCCAGATATCTTAGGATTCTTTTCACACCAATCATATGTGATTCCTTGGGATTAGTAGAAAACCTTGCAACTATTCCTACTCCATGTGTAATATCTAGTCTAGTGTGTGTGTGTGAGATTATACCTTCATGAAATTAGGATTAGTAACAACAACTCTATGGAAATAAAATACTATTTAATCTAAGAATTGAAGTTAAACCCATGACATCTCAGGGTTCTCTATCTAAGCTTTGTTAAGAGAGCTCTTAGTCTTAATATCTCTCAAGGACAATCCTAGAACAAGAAGAAAATGATAAACATGCTCTAATTTAGCTCAAATGCTCCAAGATATGTTGTAAAATCAACAAATGCTTCTAAAGATGATACTCTAAAATGCTATGTAAATGCAGAAATATTATCAAAAGCTCTCAAATTCTCTCCAAATGCCTATAATAAGGATGCTTTGCTCTTGAAATTCTAGGATCCCAAACACAAATAAAATGGCTTGTATTTATATCAATTTCCCAAGGGTAGGGGGTAGAGTGAGTTGATCATGATCAAGCTTTGGTTGAGTAAAAAGATTTGAGGTGTTTTCAAATGGAGGGAAAATTGAGTGGTTGTCCTCAAAGAAATTAGGATTTATATAATTCAATCATTTAATTAATTTAGCCATGTAAGGGTGAATGGGTTGGATTTAATTTTTTTGATTTAAAATACACAATTAATTAATTAAAATCAATTGCATAATTTGATTAATCTCTTTTAGGCTTGAATTTAATTATTTGATTTCATGATTATTTAATCCTTTGATTTAATTTGATTTTATACACATTGATTGATAAATGTCCATTTGATTTTGATCCATTTTAATGCATTGATATGAGATTTGAGGTAATTGGCTAAGATTTACAATTTTGAATGTTTAAGATACACCTGGTCAAATTTAGGTGTCTACAAATGCCCTTCTTTGAATTGATGTGCGAAGCGCATTGATTCAAAGAAAACTTGATGTCCTGATCATTGATTTGATACTGATGAGCTGATTGATTGATATGAAAACCTAATATGAAACTCTGATATGAAACTCTAATATGAAATTTGATATGAAACTCTGATGCAAAACTCTGATTTGATGCCCCACTGATAAAGTTTGAATTTTTAATGCCCCCAATTTGATATAAGATATCCTATAGAATCCCAGTTTGATGATATGATGATGTCCCCTCAGAAATGAAAGCATATTGATCTTAGATGTGAAAAAATTGATGAACACTACTGATAGAATAGATCCAAGATGATTGCATTTCTGTTAAACAATGATGCTGAAAAGATGTCGAACAAATGCCCCAATGTGCAGAATATGCAGATTTGGTTTGACTGGGTAAAAAATCTCACAAAATTAGGGTAAAATAGCTTTAATATGTTGAAAAACCCAATTTTACTATTCATTTTCACTTTTCACTATTGCAATTTTATTTTGATCCGCTGATAATTCATAGCGATGGTGGTCCCCATTCGAGAGCATCGGTTCGAACGAGCATGCCAATATCAGAGACCTCCTGACTATAGGCCTCTGGTGAGTGGTTCGAACCTTCCTAGTGCATTTATTTCTCAATAAATAGCATTTATTACATGTTTTTAATGATTTCTAGGTAGAAAATGGTGAAATGCCACATAGGATAGGTAAAAAGCCGCTTAGGGTAGAGAAAAGCCACCTCCGCGCGTTGAAAAGCCACGTTGGAGCAATTCTCGACCGCCTATGAAATAGGTCAAAAATGCAACCCAAATAGCCAAAAGCCACCTAGGAAACACTATATTTTAAAGGCCGCCTAGGATACTTAAAAAGTTGCGTAGGAATTTAAAAGGCCACCTTCTTAGCAAAGTGCCGCCTTCGATGATTAAAGTGTCACGCATAAAGCTTTTAATGTCGTGGGGCTTAAAAAGCTATGTACACTTATTAAAGTGCCGCCTACCATAAAGTATGAAAACTGAGATAAAATAGATGAAGTCCTTTGATCGATCATCCCGATAACTCAATTGAATTCCAAGCTAAAAATTGTACATCCAGAATGTCACTTAGTGTTTAGGATATTAGAAAAGTCATATTGATGAATGTTTGATATGCCAATTGGATTGATTAAAAATGATTATAAATTTTCCATGTGTCTCAAGATCTAGAGGTTAGGAGCAATAAGTTGATGCACTCAAAATAGAGAAAGGATAAATTTAATGTGTTTGATTGACTTAGAATGATCCACCAATAGAAAGACTAATATGATTCACTTTGTTTCAAAATGTAGGAACATTACCGTAAGTTGCAGATACGGGGTGTTGCGTCTTGGATTTTTTATTTAGTTGACGAGCTCATGCCTCCTGAGCAGTGGAATATTGAGACATGTGGTCTCAGTTTCCTTCTTGATCTCCCTCAGTTTCAGCTGAACCGAGGTCTTTTGATAGCTATGGTAGAGCGATGGCACTCTGACCATAATATGTTCCATCTACCCCTCAGCGAGATGACTATCACGCCCAAGGATGTATATAGATTATTGAGGATCCTGACTCATGGAGAGCGGGTATATTATGATTCAATGTACGATAGCAGTGTATGTAGATGGGTGTTTGGACATAACACCATCACTGATGATTGGATTACTTGGGCACAATTTGTTTCTTTTCCTACTTTGCCAACATTGTTAGGAGCAGTGATCGGAGGATTACTTCTTCCAGATAGGAGAGGTCATGGATTCATGGTTGGATGGGGTGGGATACTGGAGGATTTGATTGCACATCCTCAGAGATTTGATTGGGGTTCTTGCATATTAGCGTAGTTATATCATGATTTACATGAGGTTGTATATAGGCACAGTGCAACTCTTTCAGCAGGTGCAGTTTTGTTACAGTTGTGGACTTGGGAGCATATCCCTATCATGAGACTAGTTTCAACATGAGTCTGGGCCTAAGGGTATCCGTATGCATTTTTATATGATGGCATGGTTGTCCAGCATCGTCTGGGAAAGGTTGAATTTTGGAGGCATACTATTGATGATATTGATCAGGTCATATGGAAGCCATATCTTCTCTGTGAGATGGTGGCAAGAGGATGATGATGAGTTACCATATATGTTTTCTCCTTGGTAGATGATCAGTCAATCACCACTATGTATCAAGAGATTTTGCTTTGGGAGAGTGCTCTATCAATACGACCAGGTTTAGGACATGCCTCAGGGTATGGCACTTTATGCTAGAGTACAGGCTGAAAGATCTATGTGGGGAGCACAGGTGGACTATCAGTTGGCGCTCTTATAGGTTGTTCAGCTGGGTTATGTTATGTGGGATATGATGACGCATATAGCTGATGCAAGCATGTCTGCCAAGTATCGAGAGTGGTTCCTATGACATCGCTTTGTCAGATTTATGGATCTAGCAGAGCCTATTCTTGATGTGGATGATCTTTCTGATGATAACAGGGATGATGATGGTGATGATGGTAGGAGACCTCGGAGATAGAGGGTTCAGAGGGCACCTAGGGCTCCTACAACACAGAGAGCTATAGGACCTCAGATGCAGGGTGGACATGTTAGAGGCCGAGGTGGTGGATTTAGGCATCCTAGACAAAGATTAGCATAGGCATAGGCACCCCAGGGGTAGGCTCCTGCCAGAGTTGGTGCAGAGTGGGCTAGGAAGAGATAGAGACGAGTCCAGGTGGCTAGGCAGGTTCCAGTACAGGGACAGATTCCTCAGGTTGTTCCATAGAGTATTTCAACATCGTTGATACCATAGGTACCATTGGTGCCACAGGCACCTCAGGCTCCTTCAACATCATAGGCACCTCCAGTCCCTCCCATTGTGGATGGCTTAGTTCAGGATGTGCAAGGTTTACAGGTAGGGATAACTGTAGTTACTGTATGATTAGATTAGGTTTCTACTATGTTGTAGCAATTTCTGACTACATTATCTCAGTTACCCACCAGTGTGAGCACTAGTTAGGCACCACCTAGTACACATGATAGATTAGGTGATAGGGATCCTGATGGTGCATGGGGTTCAGGTACAAGTATTGCTAGAGATGGACCAGGTGCCCCTACTAGGTCATGAGACAGATTGGGATTGATGATATCTTGATATTGCATTGATGATGTATCATATATATTTTTTTGATCAGGACTTTGATGTATGGATCATTTTTTGATGTACCTTTGATGTACAGATTTGTTTATAGACATGGACATTTATCTATGATGATCTTTGATTCCTCTTCTGATGATGTTTTTTATGAGATTTCCTTTTATGCATATCTACATGGTGATATGATGCATTTATTTCTATTATGCTATGGATGTAATGTCTTAGATTAGGACATAGATAAATGGATGCAAATGATGTTAACGCAACTTAATTCTATATGCTTTTCTAATTTAATCATGATGTATGTATTTATGCAATGCGATGATATGGCTGCAATACTTAGTGCAATGATAAATGAATACAACTATCTTTTTGATTTTTTAGATGTATGCAATTTAATTTATGATGTGCAATTCTAAATGATTTGGATAAATGAATAATGATTAATGTTTCTTTGCTTCACTTTTTCTCTTGATATGTATATATAATGAATAATTATTAATATGTATGAATGCAAAAGATAATCTCATATTGATGACCTGAAACCATTAAATTGATGAAGTGTTGTCAACTTTAATTTCCCCCCTTGAACTTGAAAAAGTGCTAGAAACACAAGCTATTTTAATCTAACTTGAAAAATGCAATTAATCTAACATGCAAATGCAATGCAACTAATTGTCCTTGAGGTTTGTGAAAGAAATGCAAACAAATATATATTTTCATCATTGAGCGTTGTGGAACTAGGAGTCGATACAATCCTTTATGGTGCCATTGCGACCATAAGAATATGAATATGACTTTCATCTCATGTGGTAACCCCTTCTACAAAACCAAGTACAACCCTCACTAGTTGAATGACCAACTATGGCAGTATGAATGCTAGTTTGATCGGATTCAATGTTGCAAGTGGATGTTGGTATTGAGATATTGAAAATCTAAATAGCCAAGGTATCCTTTTGCATGCAGAAACAAAGGTTAACCCTCCTTCCTATATGAATGTCCTTGATGGTTCTTTAATGACCATGTCCTTAGACTAATTCACACAAGTTAAAGGATATTCCTCAAAAAAGTCACTCAGAAACTTAAGAAAACATCATGTCTCTATCATTGCAAATCTAGTTGAAACATCATCGATTAGCTAAAAAGAACATGACTCGAAAAAGGTCAATGAAAAACTCATCAAAATTTCCAAGTGTTTGTGAAATGTATCAATATTTTCAAATAAGAATTCCAGACAGTCTGATCATTTAGGGTATGTCAATTTTTAATCCTGATAAAATAAGTTAATGAAACTCAAGGATCATGTTATGCGATCAAACTGTTTAGGGTTGAACAAGGATATCCATCAAAGGTTCCAAAAATCTCTCTTTTGAATATGAAAATCTACTTCTGATGTGTGACCAAGATGTTTCACTATTGAATTTGTCTGGTACCAAAAATCTATGATGCGTGCCCCCAAGTGATAAATGTGATCAATGTGAATTTTATGGCAACTGAACCTAGAATGCAAAAAAATGCAGCTCTGAGACTTTATTAGGACTATGCACAAGTGACGAATGCAATGAGGATATGGACAAATGAGATGATAAAACACAATATGTACAAATGCAACTAGGAAATACCTAAGGGACAAAAGGCGCCTGTTTCCAGGTTTTCACCTACCAAGATGCCTATTATTAGGTTTTCACCAAGGCACTTTTTTCTCTTTTTCAAATGTTTTTGGCTTTTGAAATTTCTGATTTTTTTTTTTGTATTTTGATCTTTTCTCATTTTTTTTTTGTATTTTTGAATTTTTCCATGTACAAAGGTGATGCTGACTCATCTGATACTCTTAACTTATACTCTCTCTTCTGATACTCTTTCTTCTGAATCAGGAGTGAAACCTCTTAAGATGAATGTTATTGATAAATTCTTGCAATTCATCACTATCACAATCGACCGATTTGTAGGTCCCCGTTCCAAATGAAGAAACAATGACAAAAAGACCAAGCCAATTTGCTTCCCACTTTCCTTTCTTTTCTCTATCAGCCTGATTTTTTGGATTTTCTCTCAATACTAGATCTCCTACTTGAAAGGTTTTTGGTTTAATATGCTTGTTATAGTTTCTTGAAATTCGATTCTGATACACTTTCAAATGGTCATAGGCTTGATTTTGATGTTCCTCCAACATTTCCAATTGTTGAAGTCGGGCAACTATATAATCCTGATCCGTGATTAATCCATGCAATGACACTCTTAGGGATGGTATTTCAACTTCTAAAGGTAGAACATCTTTGGCCCCATAAACCAATGAAAAAGGTGTAGCTCCTGTTGGGGTTCGAATACTAGTCCTATAGGCCCACAATGTTGGATTGATTTGAATATCCCAATCTCTTCCTAACTTGCCAACGGATCTCTTAAGGATTTTAAGGATGTTCTTGTTGGTAGGCTCCGCTTGTCCATTACCTTGGGGATAGTAAATGGATGAAGAGTGATGTGTAATATGGAATGTGTCACAAAGTTCATCAACATCTTTGTTCTTAAACTATTTTCCATTATCCGTGATGATGGCATGAGGAA
>MU226938.1:2963135-2978170 GCA_018584345.1 Thuja plicata
AGAGTCCCCATAGACTTGTAATTCTGTGACATTCCATTCCAAGGCCATCTTGATACCTATGACCAAAGCTTCATACTTTGCTATGTTATTGGTGCAAGGGAACAATAACTTGTAAGATTTTGGGATTATGTAATCATGTGGTGTAATCAAAAGAATGCCTACTCCACTACCATTTTGGGTGTAAGATCCATCAAAGTATAAAGTCCATGTTTTAGCTTCCACAATAACAATTTCAGAATCTAGAAACTCAACTTGAATAGGATGTGTAGATTCTTGAGGATATTCAGCCAATTGATCGGTAATAACTTGACCTTTGATTTCTTTTCTATCAACATATTCAATTTCAAATTCACTAAGCACCATTACCCACTTTGCAATCCTTCCAGTTAAAGCTATTTTACTAAGTAAGTATTTTAAGGGATCAATTTTGTCTATGAGCTTTACTTTATGCAACAACATATAATGTCTCAAATTTTGAGAGGCAAATACCACTGCTAGGAAAGCCCTTTCCATGAAGCTATAGTTTAATTCATATTTTATCAATGTTCTACTCAAGTAGTAGATAGCTCTTCCTTTTCCTTCATCATCTTCTTGTGCCAAAAAGACTCCTAAAGATTTTTTCATTGCTGAAATATAGAGTAACAAAGTTTTTCCTTGAATAGGTGACATTAAGATAGGTGGATTCATTAACTATGTTTTTAACAATGTAAAGGCTTTATCACACTCCTCATCCCATGTGAAGATGGTGTCTTTATGTAGTAATCTGGTGAAAGAATGGCATTTTTCCGCCAATTGAGAAATGAACCTCCTTATAGTTTGAAGCCTTCCTTTAAGTGACCTCATTTGACTAATATTCTTTGGAATGTCCATGTTCATTATTGCTTGTACTTTTTCAGGATCTACTTCAATGCCTTTTGTTGAAACAATGTACCCTAGAAGTTTTCCAGATTGTACATTTCTTTGGGTTGAATCTCACTTTGAATTGTTCTAGCCTTGTAAAAATCTTGTCAAGTATGGATAAATGATATTTTCTTTTATGTGACTTAGCTATAATTTCATCCACATAATCTTCCATAAAGGTTTGCATCATGTCATGGAAAATGGTAGTCATTACTCTTTGATAGGTGGCTTCGACATTTTTGAGACCAAAGGGCATTACATTCCAACAAAAAGTACTCCATGGGCATGTAAAGGCTATCTTCTCTTGATTTTCAGGTGCAATGAAAATTTTATTATACCCACTAAATCCATCCATAAGTGAAAACATAGAATGACCTGCAGTGAGATCCACAATAGCATCAATGGTAGGCAATGGAAAGTCATCTTTTGGACAAGAAAGGTTTAAATCTCTGAAATCCATGCAAAATCTTATAGTTTTATCATGTTTGGTAACTGATACAATGTTGGAGATCCATTTGGAATATGCAATTACTCCTATAAATCTTGCTTTGAGTAACTTTTCCAATTCTTCTTTGACTCAAAGGGCTACATGTGGATGCATTTTTCTCAACTTCTGCTTGACGGGCTTAACCCTGAGTTTCACATTTAAATGATGCATTATGAAACTTGGATCTAATCTGGGAAGGTCAGCATGTGACCATGCAAAGTTGATTTGTTTTTCTTGAAAGAATCTAATGAATTCTTTTCTCTCCAAGGGACTCAAAGATGTTGCCAAGTGAATAAATTTAGGATCCTCTTCCGTTCCAATGTTAACCTTTTCTATGGGTTCAATAAGTATAGGTGATATTTCATCTTCATGAGTTGGTAAGGTGTCCAACCTCTCTCCCTTAGGTGCCACAGTTGGGTTTTCACCTTCGAAAATATCCTTTATTTTTACTTTTTTTGGGTCTAGCACTCACATGATAGTTTTCACCACTAGACCTTCTCATTTTTTTTGTATATTTTCTCTTCATTTTTTGGATTAAGAGGTTGAACACCTACCCCTATCATCATGTCTAAAGTGAATTCATTGGTGGAATAATTGGGTTCAACTGCATTGAGGTATAAGGCCAGTGCATTGTCATTTTGGAAGTAAAGTAAGTCATTTAGCTGGGAAAGATCCCAATCCATAAGTTGGGGGTGCATTAAGGACAAGGATTCATTGAATGGGATTTCATTTGAAGGAGTTAAGGACATGACTTCATTTGATGGTTTGTACATTGTATCGTCAAGGTCTATGACATGTGCCTCTTCAAGATGGTCCATGGAAGAAGGATCAAAATCCTCTTCATTAGAGTCCTCTAAGATTTCTATGGGAAAGAAAGCATGTGGATTAAACACTAGGTTAGAATCTCCTACCCATTGAGTGTAAGGAGGTTCTTGTTCTACATTGAATTTTTGAGGTTCACTTGATGTTTGAGTTGAATTCAAACTTTGAGTTACGTGTTCTTGATTCTCAACTTTAGGAGGATTTGTATAAGTGTGAAAGGTATCAACCTCTATGTCATGGAAAGATTATTTGGACAAGGAATCCCACTCATAATCCCTAGAATCATCTTCACTTTTAGAACCTACCATATGGATATGTGCACGAAAATCATGCATGGGACTTGAAATTTCTCCTTTATGTTGAAAACCTATGCCAACTTTCTCTTCTTTTGCTCTCCAAATAGCTTCAATAGGTTCTAACAACCCTCTATGTCAAGATCCTAAGGGTCCTCTTCCCTTATACCCCATTTTATTCATGATATCAAATCCTTTTCCATATTGATCAGTTTGGATGTTGATATGTTGCACCCTTTCATTGGAATTAGCTGAATTATTGTCCTCTTTATAAAGCCATTGTAATACCTCATTATCTTCGTTTTCCATTTCTTGTTTGTCACATTCTCTTAAAAAATGGGAATTGTATTTATCAGGTTGATGATCTTTGGATGGATTCCCATGTGTCCTTGGAGATTTAGGTAAATCAAATAGGGAAACAAAATATTCCCCTACCCCTTTTGAGTTAATTTTGCATTATTTCTCAAATTGATTCATCGGATCACTCATCTTTTCATAATGATATTTCTTAGTTTGTTCCCTTTCCTCCTTAGTGGTTTTTTAAGTCTCCATTCTCAATGTTGAGGTCTAGACTAAATTATCATTTGAATTTGAACCCTCATAACTCATCTTTTCTTTTCCCTTAGTCGATGTAGTTGAGTTAGTTTGAATAGGGTTATAAGTTGATGTAACATTTGATGTTAGTTTTGAAATTTCTTCATTGGGTTCCTCCATGGTAATATCATGGATGACTCTTTCCCTATTATGAGGAATATACAATTCATTACTTTCCTTTAAAGAATTTCAATATTGGAAAGGGTTTGAATCTCCTCCAATCGTGATCTCTTCCCCCATGTATGGAAACTTTATGCATTGGTGATATGTAGAAGGTAGCGCTTGCATTTCATGTATCCATGGCCTCCCTAGTAAGATGTTGTAGGTCAATTTCATATCAAGAACCTGAAATATGGTATCCTTTTCAATAGGTCCCACTTGAATTGGTAGAATGATCATACCCTTTGAAGATCTTTCCTCCTCATCATAAGCTTTAATGGTGATTTGTTTTTTAGGGTCAATGAAAGACCCAGTTAACCCTAATGACTTGACAAGGTTTAAAGTGCAAATATTAAGACCAGCTCCACCATCTATGAGAACTCTCTTAACCCTATGTCTTTGGATTAACACCTCTATATTCAAGGGTAAGTTTTGAGGATGTGTGATAGACATGTCATCTTGCTCTGAAAATGAAAGACAATGAGGGGCTATGAGATGCCCTACCATGTTCTGAAATTTGTCTTCCTCCAAGTTTATAGGAACAGTGGTCTCAACCAAGGATTTTTCTAGGATCTCCTTGTGATTAGGAGATAATTTCAACAACTCCAAAATTGATATTTGTGCTGGAGTCTTTTGTAATTGATCCTCCAAACTATAAGGCTTTGTTGTGGGTGGTGTTTTTTTAGCCAAAATAGTTGGTGTTTTAGGGCCAATAGTAATAGGAGTACCCCCTTGTATGGTAACCTTTGAGGCTTGCCCCCTTGTGATGGAATTAGTGGACTCTTGAATAGGTTGAGCTTTGATCACAAAAACATTGATAGTATTGTCATAAGTATGAGCAAAGTTAACATTATGATTTCCTCTTGCATTATTCGCACTATTTCCTCCATTGTTTGAGTTGGAAGATTCTCCTTTTTCATGTTTATAGAAAGGAGTCTTAAAGGCTGTGTGATCTTCATTAGTTTGAGGGCCTTCCAATTTTATCACACCATTGTATATGAGATCTTGTATCACATGTTTGAGACGCATGCAATCATTTGTCTTATGTCCCCGGTTTCTATGGTACTCACAATGGTTATTTTCACTCCACCAATTTGGCTTGATTTGAGGTTCATATGGTTGAGCCTTTGGTAAGTCAATAAGTTTATTTTCAATAAGTGTCCTTAATGCATTCTCCAATGGTTCACCAAAATTATTGAATGTCCTTTTGGGTGTAGGTGCAAAGAAAGGTTTAGGCTTGTAAGTCCCTTGATTATTCCCCAAGTTTTTATTATTGTTGTTGTTGTTAAAGGGTACTTTGGGTGCTTGATTCACATTATTGGCTTGAACTGAATTTTGAGTGAGATTGAATGAAGTGGTCTTTAAGGTGTTAGCCTCTACCAATCCATCATCAACCACTCCTTTATTGTTGTTATTCTTTGTCCAAAATCAGTTGTTGTTTGGGGAATTTCAATTTTGATTCGTCTTGGAGGTATTGTTGTTGTTGTTACTCTTGTTATCCTTGTAAAGTTTAATATCTCCACTTTTTATCAATACCTCTTCCATTGTCACCCCATTCTCAATTAGGTATTGAAATGACCTAGGACATTGTAGCCTTAATCGATAGTTAATTTCATGATTCAAGCTATTTTCAAAAATGTCCATCTTCTCCTTTTTGGGTACACTTCGAGGGTATCTAGAAAATACCGCTCTCCATCGTTGTAGGAAAAGTAGGAATAACTCTCCTTTTCTTTGTTTGGTGTTACATATATTAAGCATTGTAACCTCATGTTTGATGTGATAGGAATAGTGAGTTACAAACTTAGAGGCCAATTCCTCAAAGGTTTGAATGCCGGAGGGTAACTTTGAAAACCACTCCATTGCCATACCTCCCAAACTTCTAGGGAATAACCTCATTAGGTAAGTTGTGTCATGCATGAACTCTAGAATTAAAGCACAAAATTCCCTTAAGTGATCTTAAGGATCAATTTTTCCTTCATATTTGTCATATTTAGGAAAAATGGCATTTGTTGGAAATGGAACCATGATTAAAGTCTTATCAAATGGAAATGGACACAAAGCTTCGATAGAAAAGGATTTAGGAGCCCCATTTTGTTTTATCATGTCCAATTGCATTTGGAAAAGTTGGAATTTCTTGTTCATGATGTCAATGGGATTAGCCTCAGCTTCTTCTTGTTTGAGTTTGTTGACATCATAGTCATGTGGAAGTTTGAGACCTGTTTGTGCTAGATCTAAAAAGTATTTTTCCTTATCTTTTTCCAACACTTTTTCCATAAGCTTCATGAAGAAAGGACTTTGCATAGATTCATTAACCTTTTCATCCGTTAACTCCTCATCAGTAGGGTCAATATTTCCCCCATTGTTGTTATCGTTCAACCCTTGATTGTTAGGGTCAATGTTTGCTCCTCCATTGGTATTGTTGTTAGGGTTAGCATTTCCCATCTCCATTGTTGTTCATATCCTTGTTTACATTATTGATTTGATGGGGATCTATATGGCCAAATGGAAAAGACATTGTTGGTTTTTTTTTCTTGATGGGTTCTTGTAAAGGTCTTAAAGAACTAAAAGGATCACCTGAAAAAGGAAACTCTTTCCTTAGATAAGATCTGTCTTGTTGTAGGGTAGCCTTAATCTAATGAGATCAAGTAAAAACCAGCATTAACATGAATCAAATGAAGATCCTAGGCTTTTATCTCCCTTAAGTGATCAATCCATGGATGATTTTGCAAAATGTCCAATAATGTCGGATCTTGATCTAGTTGAGTATACACAGAGGTAAAACGTCCAAAAGGGTATCCAAAAATGGAATTTTATTATTTTTAAACCCTCGGTATATATCTACTATTTTCCCTTCTTTGTTTCTAGGTGGCTCTTGCCTGTGTGTAGGCAGCCTTTAATTGTTACTGCGCGGTCACTGGAATTCTTTTACGTGACACTCTATAGTTAGCAAGCGACATTTTCCTGTTGATAGGCGGTTTTAAACTTTTGACATGCGGCACTTTCTAGTGGCTTACGTAGTTGAATTTTTACAGGTGGCGCTTTAAGATTTGTAAGCGGCCCGGGTTTATTTGTACGCAGTTCTGAATTGTTGGTACGTGACGCTTTGTTGATCAAAGTTGAATTTATCAATTTTTTTGTTATTTTCTAGATTTAAAATTTTAAAGGCTTTCATCAGATTTGTCAAAAAATAATCTTGCATGAAAATAGAGTACAAGCTCAACACACACATCAAAATTGTACCATATCCCTAAAACCACACTAAAAGTGTATGTTCTCAGATATTTTCACGAGCATACACAAGGATTTCTTCCAAACAATCTACCTTAGAGTCAAACAAATTTGGCTTCTAACAATGGCTTTACAAAGGTAGGTTTGCTATTTTATCCAGGTTTTAAATCACCTCCATTCTAAATCTTGCCAAGATCATTTACCCCCTTGTGGGATTCCCACACGCACGAAAGTACAATTTTGCACAATCCTGAAGGACTACTTGAGGAAGTGAGGGTGGCTTGCACAAGGTTAGGCACTTTCTAATTAAGGTAAAGTGCATTTATTTATAGTGGGTTGGATGACATCACGGAAAAAGAGAATATCTCCCACTTTGGGTCGTTCCCTCTCACCATCCTCGTAAGGAAAATCTCAGGAGGCAGGCCCTTTAAATCTTTATTTTAGCTAGCATGTATATGGAAAGCAAGAATTGAACTTAGTCCAACAAGTTTGGGAATCAGATTCAGTCAAAGAGTGAAGAGCATATCCCTATTGTCTTCCTTTGTTCCTAACACCTCAAGCAAAAATTATTCATTTTCAACCTCTTGACAAGGAGGTTCTTAAAATTGAGATGTGTGGTTCGATTTCTTATCCTTTTCTTTGCACTAAATTGACTTTGCACGTTTGGATTTTTGATTCACTTTGAAAAGTGAAGAGCATATGCCTAATGCTTGTTCAATTTAGAAAAATAGAAGGATTTTCCTAATTATACTAGATTTAAACAAAATGCCACAATTTAATCAATGCAAGCTTGATAAGATAAATACCTCATTTTTGAAGCTAGCAAAGGCTAGGCACATTTTTGATTGATTTGTGCTTTATATCAACTCACCTAGTGGTGATCGTTCCCACTCTGGCTCCTCCAACAAGTTAGTCAACACAAATAGTACAAAGTGAAGAAAAAATTGGAAAATAAAATGACAATTTCCCTCCTAAAAGCTCTTTTAATCAAATTTTTCAAATCAAAGCTTAAAGAACTTAAGAACAAAAATTAATCAAAGAGTGGGAAACTTTTCTTTATAAGCAAAAAACACTTTAATATAATGATCATAAAGGTGTTCTTCTTCAAATAAACTCTCTAAGAGATTAGATGCATGTATTTTCTTATCATGTTTAGTCTTAATCCTTACCTCTTTGCTATGCCTTGTGACTTGTTTCTCTGGTTTCTGCACTTTTGGGTGATTTTTCATCTGCAGCAAAGAAAAACACAGAGAGTCAAAACAGTGACTAGACCATTAAATACTTGATTTAAAGCAGAAAGACCCACGTGGCATTTAACAGCTAATAAGTGGCATTTAACAGCTAATAAGTGACATTTAATTGTTACTACACGTAAATAAAAACTTTAAAAGTGGCTTTTAAATCTTAATAGGTGGCCCTAGAAATTCCACAGGCAGCCAAATAAAAATGATAGGCAGCATATAATGTATAAAATGCGGTCAAATTTTGCTGGAACATGGCTCTTGGAAGTTCACAGGCGGCAAACTTTATCTCACTGACGGCACACTTTATCTTCCAGGCGTTCCACTTTATCTCACAGGCGGCTTAAGAAAGAAAGATGGAGATGAAAGAAACTCCATACGTGGTGCTTTACTGAACACAGGCAGCTCTAAATACTTCATAGGCGGCTCTTCTCCTATTTTCTTGCAAAATAACACAAAGAATAATGCAAAACACACAAAATATCAAGATAAAACATTACAAATGAGGCCTAAAGCCCCACGGTGGGCACCATTTTTTTGTGTGAGATTACACCTTCATGAAATTAGGATTAGTAACAGCAACTCTATGGAAAGAAAATGCTATTTAATCTAAAAATTGAAGTTAAACCCATGACATCTCATGGTTCTCTATCTAAGCTTTGTTAAGAGAGCTCTCAGCCTTAATCTCTCTCAAGGAAAATCCTAGAACGAGAAGAAAATGATAAACATGCTCTAATCTAGCTCAAATGCTCCAAGATATGCTATAAAATCAACAAATACTTCTAAAGATGATACTCTAAAATGCTATGCAAATGCTGAAATATTATCAAAATCTCTCAAATGCTCTCCAAATGCCTATAATAAGGATGCTTTGCTCTTGAAATTCTTGGATCCCAAACACAAAGAATATAGCTTGTATTTATAGCAATTTTCCAAGGGTAGGGGGTAGAGTGAGTTGATCATGATCAAGCTTTGGTTGAGTAAAAATCTTTGAGGTGTTTTCAAATGGAGGGAAAATTGAGTGGTTTTCCTCAAAGAAATTAGGATTTATATAATTCAATCATTTAATTAATTTAGCCATGTAAAGGTGAATGGGTTGGATTTGATTTTTTTTATTTAAACTATACAATTACTTGATTAAAATCAATTGCATAATTTGATTAATCCCTTTTAGGATTGAATTTAATTATTTGATTTCATGATTATTTAATCCTTTGATTTAATTTGATTTTGTCCACTTTGCTTGATAAATGTCGATTTGATTTTGATCCATTTTAATGCATTGAGATGAGATTTGAGGTAATTGGCTGAGATTTGCAATTTTGAATGTTTAAGATACACCTGGTCAAATTTAGGTGTCTACATCTAGTATGTACAACATACATGAGTTTGCCATTCATTGATCTGTACAAAGTCTTATTTACCTCTATTGACTTGTCCTCCTTTTTCAGCTTACATCCAGTTGGTATCAATGTTCAAACTGGCTTGGAATCTTCCATTTTGAATATTTTTAGCACTTCCTTGATGTATTTGGATTGTGTAATGAAAATTCCTTCATCTTGTTGCATGATCTGCAGACTAAGAAAGAATTTGATCTCTCCAAACATAGACATCTCAAACTCTTTTCTCATTTCATTTGCAAATGATTTTCATAGCATATCATTGACTCTAAATATGATGTCATCAACACATATTTTAGTAATCAAAATGTTAGCATTAGTATCTTCCTTCAAATAAAGAATATTGTTTTCACTAGTCCTTACAAATCCAATACTTATGAGATAGGAATGAAGTATTTCATACCAGGCTTGGGTTTCTTGTTTTAATCCATACAAGGCCTTGTGTAGTCTACATACCATATTCCTCTTGTCTGGATCAACAAACCCTTCTGGTTGCTCAATGTATACCTCTTCCTTAAGTATCCCATTTAGGAATCTAGACTTGACATCCATTTGGTATACCTTGAATCCTTTATCTACAGCATAAGAAATTAATATTCTCACTCCTTCTAGCCTAGAAATGAGTGCAAAGGTCTCTCCATGGTCAATCCCTTATTCTTGTGCATACCCCTTGAATACTAGTCTTTCTTTGTTTATAGTGACTTCTCCATTCTCATTCAATTTATTCCTGAATATCCATTTTGTACCAATGACATTCTTGTCATCTGGTCTCGGTACAAGTGTCCATGTCTTATTTTTCTCTATCTTCTCAATTTCTTCATTCATAGCACTTATCCATTCATCATTATCAAGTGCAACATTAACAAATTTTGGCTCAAAATCACAAATTAGGCATTTTGTGTTTAGAGACTTACTTCTGGTTCTCATACCAGTCTTCTTGTCTCCTATGATCTAGTTATGTGGATGGTCCCTTCTAACATATCTTGCAAGTACAGGTTCAACTCTTTGTCTATCATCTTGACCATCATTGTTTCCTTCATTATGTTCTCCATCACTTGGTACATTATCTTGAGCAATATCCTAATTGTTGGTATTTACAGCCAAATGCTCAGGTGCAATGATCTGTTTCTCAGGAGATATCCATTGTTGGTTGGGTAGAGTGTCAGGTTCTTCATTGTAAACAAACCTGTTGTAGTCCTCTGGTTGTTTTGTGCTTTCCTTTTCATTCTTCTCTACTAATTTATCTATCTTTACATTTACACTTTCAACAATTTTGTTAGGGGCTTTATTGAGACATTTATAAGCCTTGCTCTTGGTGGAATACCCTAGAAAGATTCCTTCATCACTTTTGGAGTCAAGTTTTCCATTTCTATCATCTTTTAAGATATAACATTGACTGCCAAAGATTTTGAAGTAGCTTACATTGGGTGTGTGACCATACCAAAGCTCATAGGGTGTCTTCTTGGTGTCTTTCTTCAATTTTACTCTATTTAATGTGTAAAAAATAGTACTAACAACTTCTCTCTAGAAGATTTGGGTGATGCCTTTCTCTATCATCAGTGTCCTTGCACAATAAACAATGGATCTATTCCTCCTTTCAGAAATTCCATTTTTTTGTGGTGTTCATGGTGTAAAGACCTATCTTTTGATTCCATTCTCATTAAAAAACTTAGTGAATTCATCTTAAATAAATTCCCCTACTCTATCTAATCTTAAGCATTTCAATTCCTTACCACTTTGTTTCTCAACCATTTTCTTTGTACCATTTAAACATTTTAAATGCTTCTAATTTATCTTTTAGAAACATAACTGTCATCATTCTAGAGTAATCATCAACAAAGAGAATAAAATATCTATCACCATAATAACTCTTTGTCCTCATGGGTCCACACAAATAAGTATGGACTAATTCTAGAATGGCATCAGATGTATGGGTTTTTCTTTTGAAACTAACTTTGTCATCTTACGTTTTTGACAATTTTTGCTAATGATATTGTCGAGCTTAATCATCGTTGGTAAGCCTCTTACATTTCTCTTTTTTCTAATATTTATCATTTTTTCAAAGTTCACATGACACAATCTCTTGTGCCACAACCATATGTATTCATTTCTATCCATTAAGCAAGTGGTGTCAGTATCATTTAGATAGAATAAGTTACCTTTTGTCTTCTCACTGGTACCAATCAGATTATTTGATTTTTTGAAGATCTTTGCCTTCTTATTTTCAAATGCTACTATGTCCTAAATTATTCAACTAAGAAACACTCAATAGATTATAATTCAATCCTTTCACCCAATAATCATTTTCACATTTTATCAGGTTATTCAATATTATAATTCCTTTACCTTGAACTGGACAAGGTGTATCATTACCCATTCTTACTGAACCACCATTATAGTATTCAAAAGTCTCAAAAAAATTTTATTCACCGGTCATATGGTGAGTGCAACAACTATCTATGATCCAAACATCATTTTTACTAACTTTATATATGAGATCAATTTCTACATACCTTTCTTCATCATCATCTGAATCATCTTTTACTACCACAAACACTATCTCGATGTCTTCATCAGATTCGGTGTTAGTATCTTCATCTTTGCATTTAGCTAGGTAACTGGCCTTCTTTCCTTTGTCCTTGTAGTCTCGAGTATCTCTTCTTTCTGACTGTCAGGTGCTTCAGTAATCACCTCTATCAAACTTCTTTTCAAATAACCTGCCATTACTTTTGTCATCTTTTCTTTTGTTAGGACATCTTGCAAAAAAGTGTCCAATCTCTTTACAATTAAAACAAACAATTGGTAATTTACCTTTGCCTCTTTTCATAATTCTAGCCATAAGTGCTTCAATTTCATCAAGATCTTCTTCTTCACTTTAACTATAACTATCTTTTCTCATAGTGTGTTTATGACTTGATTTACTTATTCTCAAAGAAGATTTGAATGCAGAATCTATGTTTGGTATGACACCATTATAAACGTTATTCATCTCAAATGAAATCAGTCTTCCAATCAAACTATCTAGAGTAGCATTCCTATTTTCTACTACTCTCATTTCTTGTATGGAAGATACTCTAATAGCATAAGTAGGCAGTAAGGTTCTTAGAATTTTACTTACCACTGTATCTTCTTCTAGTACACCTCCAACTCCTAAGATAGCATTGACTACCTCTTTGATTCTTGTGTTGTATTGTGTGATGTTTTCACCCTCTTTCATTCTAAGATCATCAAACTTTCCTCTAAAGCTTTCTCCCTTGGCTCTCAGTACATTTTTATCACCACCATGTACAAGCATCAATTTGTCCCACATCTGCTTTGCATTTTTGCAAGTTTTAACATCTTCAAATTCAACATTGGAGAGTGAGGAAGAAAGCTCTATCATCATGCAGTTGTGCTCATGCTTCTCTCTCATTTGTTCAGCTATGGGTGCTCCTGTGGGAAACACATATTTAGTATCTAAGTATTGAGTAACATCATTTTCAATACCTCATAAATCCAGATATAAGTAAAGGATTTAAAGCTAGATAAAGCCAAAGATAAGTAAAGGATTTAAAGCTGCTTTGTCCAGTTGGCAAGAAGATCTCTATGAGATAAAATTGGAGTTTTTTCTTTAAACCTAATTGGCGAGAATTGTGGATCATGCCAAGATTAAGAAAATCAAGAACCTATAAATAGTGATATCATGTCTATAAAGTGACAACCCAATTCATTATGAAGGTGGTGAAAAGGGGAGTGACAAGAGAGTGGATGCTAAAGAGATTCTAAAGGAGAATAAATTATTCATTTAGACCGTATCAACAAGCTGAGGAAAGAGCTAAATTCTGCAGACATCGACAAATAGTAATACAACATCACAGATCAGAATAATGTGGAGCAAAGGTATTGAATTGATTATATTGATCAAAGAGGTAATTCACTTACAATAGATTTGAACATCTGCAATTCAAGTTGTATGTGTGAACATATCACTTTACTGTTTCATTTTAACCATTGAAGAATCAAGTCACTTAACCAAGTAGGACTTGAAAGTATTTTACAATTGAGATACATCCCAAGGAGTATCAAAAAGTTTGATCATACAAAGTAGCATTGGATATGCCCGATACCTATTTACATGTCATGTGAGTGTTTGATCAAGGATGGTAGCATTAGATGCCAGATACTAAGTAAAAAAATATTCTATTTAAATCCTCTAACAAGGTCACACCTAACAGTGTGTTTGTAACCTTTAATAGGGTTGGCTCTTAACCAAGCTCACTTCAGAAGAGTGAAAATTTGGGGTACTGGTCCCAGTGGTTTTTCCCTTAACAGGGTTTCCACGTTAAAAATCCATGTGTTATGTGTTTATTTTTCATTACTTTTCTATTTTGCATTTCACATAAGTTATCTGGATTGATCGGTATACATGAGTTATTTACTGTGTTTTAGTAAATACAAGAAAGCTTATCGGTAAACATACAGAAGAAGGTTTTACAAAGAAATCTGACAACTAGTAATTTGATATAAGTATTTCAAGGAATTCATATTGTAGGATTGAGTATAACTAGAGGCTTAAAATTGGTAATAAGTTTTAAGGGTTGATTTAAGGATTAATTTTTGAGGCCACTAATTCACCCCCCCCCCCTCTCACTTAATACTAACAATTGGTATCAGAGCTTGTGCGCTTAGAAGAAAAGTTTCAAGACCTAAGCTAAAGATCATAGGATGAACAGATGAGATATGCCCAAGTTGAACAAAGACAACTTCGCTTCATAGCAAAGTAGAATAAGACTCCACTTATCAGGTATTGGAAATGATGTTACTCAATACTTAGATACTGAATATGTGTTTCCCACAGGAGCACCCATAGCTGAAAAAATGAGAGAGAAGCATGAGCACAACTGCATGATGATAGAGCTTGCTTCCTCACTCTCTGATGTTGAATTTGAAGATGTTAAAACTTGCAAAACTGCAAAGCAGATGTGGGACAAATTGATGCTTGTACATGGTGGTGATAAAAATGTACTGAGAGCCAAGGGAGAAATCCTTAGAGGAAAGTTTGATGATCTCAGAATGAAAGAAGGTGAAAACATCACACAATACAACACAAGAATCAAAGAGGTAGTCAATGCTATCTGAGAAGTTGGAGGTGTACTAGAAGAAGATACAGTGGTAAGTAAAATTCTAAGAACTTTACTGCCTACTTATGCTATTAGAGTATCTTCCATACAATAAATGAGAGTAGTAGAAAATAGCAATGCTACTCTAGATAGTTTGATTGAAAGACTGATTTCATTTGAGATGAATAACTTTGATAATAGTGTCATACCAAACATAGATTCTGCATTCAAATCTTCTTTGAGAATAAGTAAATCAAGTCATAAAAAGACTATGAGAAAAGATAGTGATAGTTAAAGTGAAGAAGAAGATCTTGATAAAATTGAAGCACTTATGGATAGAATAATGGAAAGAGGCAAAGGTAAATACAAAGGTAAATTACCAATTGTTTTTTTTAATTGTAAAGAGATTGGACACTTTTTTGCAAGATGTCCTAACAAAAGAAAAGATGACAGAAGTAATGGTAGGTTATTTAAAAAGAAGTTTGATAGAGGTGATTACTGAAGCACCCGACAGTCAGAAAGAAGAGATACTCGAGACTACAAGGACAAAGGAAAGAAGGCCAGTTACCTAGCTAAATGCAAACATGAAGATACTAACACTGAATCTGATGAAGACCTTGCGATGGTGTTTGTGGTAGTAAAAGCTGATTTAGATGATTATGAAGAAAGGTATGTAGAAATTTCTCTCATATATAAAGTTAGTAAAAATGATGTTTGGATCATAGATAGTGGTTGCACTCACCATATGACCGGTGAATAACAAAATTTTGAGACTTTTGAATACTATAATGGTGGTTTAGTAAGAATGGGTA
>MU226938.1:2987531-3018984 GCA_018584345.1 Thuja plicata
AAAATACCTCCCAATCCACTCTCATTTCTTGTGTCGCATGAGTTGCTTTGCATTGAGGTACAACACAAAGGGTTGTCAGGCCACATTTATGCCCAACTCTAGTAGCTTGGGTATATCTCTTGGCAAAGGGATCCCCACCCCTAATTCCACAAAATAGTAACATGGACATCATCCACCTAGAATTTCTCATTAAAAACCTTCCTCATCAGCATCAGTATTTCAACCTTCTTTCCTCTGAGGTTGAAAAGAGAAGAAAAAAATTGGGACATAATGTCTATGTAGATGTGGTATCTGTCAACATTATCAAATAAATCTTGGCCCAATACCATCAAAAAAACAACATTTCTATAAGCGCCAACCTCCCTACAAACTAAAGTGAGGGTTTCTTCTTAGACGCTTCCCAAAAAGGACTTCTCCTCTAGGGATGTGCATCTCAAACACACTGGAGTGTCCGTCTCCAATTCTTGACAGCCTAAAGACCTAAAATCCTAAACCTTAAAACTAGAGGCTAAATTTCAATCACTGACAGCTCCGACTCTTAATCTACCAAAGTAAAATTGAAGAAGAAAGAAGCTAGATCATCTATAAATAGCCCTTGATTGATACTTAGTAATTAGTTATTCTTTCTTTAATCATATTAAATCTATTGCCCTTAATATTTAATGTAAATATTTCCCATTAATGCATGCATGTGAGAAATTTAAATCCATTGTCCTTAAGCTTTCATATCTCCATTTAAATCTTTTCCATAACTGCATGTGTGTAAGAAATTGGTAATATTGTCTTTAAGAATTTGGAAGTCGTACGTGTTGAGTGGATGACAGTTAAATATTGTTGCTTTTCACTGACAAGGAATTTATTTTGTATTTAGTTACAATTCATAGGTTGCACTATAGACTATGCAAAATTATCCACTATCCACATAATCAACTAACCAGTTTTAGTCAACGATCATGGTTATGGTGCAAGTTAAGGTTTGAATCTTGATACGTGTCATCATTCCGGTGACTTCCCAAAGAACTCTATTTCCTTCAAGAAATTGGGGCTGAAATTAAAGTTCCTCCATTGATCTAGGATCATCAAATGGTCTCAAATAATACATTAAACATTATAAAATGATGGATGTTAGGTTACGTTTCCATGTGACTAGTTGTGCTTATCAATACCAATGTGTTGAGTCTGCAAACATTTCCAAATAAAGGCGATATTTTTTGGATGTGATATTGCTTTAATTACGTCTCTAAGAAATTTCCATTTGGAATTGGCCCACATGATGAGCCCCATGTTTTAAAAATTGCCAATAAAATATTTATTTTTCTCATTATTAATGAAATATTAGCCAATAAAATAAATAAATTTTCAAATGGTAGAAAAAATTCACCAGTACAATTATTTTTTCCCTTCGAAATAAAATCATTCATCTTATATATTATAAAATTTTTACTTCAAAAGAAAACAAATTGCCTCATACAATATATATTCTCCCCCACATTAATGTATTATTTGTCAAGATTTTATGGAATTTTCATACAGTAGGGAAAACATTGCCAATAAAAACTATTTCATTTTCCTAATTTGGTAAAAAAAAATCACCTTCATTAAGAAAGATTTCCCCCTAAAATAATGTAGGATTAACCATGATTTTACACCTTTTCTTGGGAGGGTGTTTCTTAAAGTTATCTATGGTATGCCTAGAGAAGCACAGTGAGCAGTACAGAAATAGATCTGTCAGGTAGAAGGCGTCATCATGATGCCATTCTTTGAGTTTACTTACTCAAGGAAAATTCTAACAGGCTTGCAATCAAAATACATTAACAAGGTTACTCGTAACAGGGAAAGCACGATCCTAATAGGTCTAAAGACTAAAATCCTCTAACATGGTGACTCTCAAAAGGAGTTTCAAATACCTTAATAGGGTAGTTCCTAACATGACATTTGTAATATCTCTTAGCTGGGTTAAAGATACTCTTAACCAGGTATACCCTTAGCAGGGTGTTGTAATGCTCATAACAGGGCAAGAATTATTGGTGCACTAGTGAGATTTGTGGGTGATTATTCCCACTGTTTATTTTCCCTCTAACAATAGTTTCCATAATAAAATATTGGTGTCATTGTGTTGATTTCGTAGATTTATGTTTTGGTATGCTTTTATGTTACATTTATCTTTGCATGTTGGTTACTTTGGAAGTTGATGAAAATATTTTGTAGATTTGTGGTTGCATTGATTCATCCCCCCTCTAAATTCCTAATAACAGTAACAGTTGGTATCTGAGCCAAGTTCTCATAAAGAATCCTAACAACTTGGGAAGGATCCTTAAGGCTGATATGGAGGGTTTGAGATATCAGAGGAAACTTGTAGATGCTAAGAAATTTATTGAAAGGTTGAAAGAAAAACTCTAGCAATCAAGAGCCAAGAGACTAGAGCTTGTTGAAGAACTATTTGAACAAAGTTGATCTGAGGTAGCTTTGGAAGAATTTTCTCAAGAGAATAAGAAACTGCATACAGACAAGAAGAACATCCTTACAAATTTATAATCTTTTTCAATCAGATGGGTGAAGAAATGGAAGAAAGGAAGGTAATAGAAGAACAAAGGAAAAATGTAGAGGAATCCCTAAAAGCAAAAGATAAATCCCTAAAAGCTAAGGTGGAGGAGCTCTTCAAATATGAAAAAGAGGTTGGTACATTGAATCAACATCAACATTAGACAAAGAAAAGAAAATCAAGAAGCTCTAAGGAAGAATGAAATTTTTTGGAAAAAATGAGAAACTGAAAGGTGAGTTGAAGGATGCAAATGATTTACTCAAGAAGTATAATGAAAATTCTACAAAACTTGATGAACAACTCAAGAATCAGAGGATACATGGGGAGAAGCAGAGTCTTGGCTACACCAATTTTGAAGCTGGTGAATCCTCTAGATCCAAGAAAGGCATGCAAGATGATTAAACTTCACCAAAGGTAAACCCAAGGAAATTTGGTAAGATATCTTATAAACCAATTTGGTTCAATTGTCATAAGGTTGGACATACTGCTAATGTATGCAATACAAATTTCAAATCTAGTATTCCAAGTATTAGATCTAATGTTAGACCAGGTACTTTTCATAATTATTTCTATAACTGCAACAAGTATAGATATAGAGCTAACGAGTGCAGGAAAAGGGTGAAAAGTCAATGGGTACAAGTCAACCAGAAAAGACCTTATGAGAATGAGAACCAATGGAATGTGACATTCTCACATTGTCACAATTATGGAATCATTTTTGTTAACTGCACATTGAGGACAAATAGAGGCAATGCAGGACCATGGAGATTAACATGTATGGAATATTTTCATTGTCATAAGATAGGTTGCATTTCTAGGTTTTGTAGAGAAAAGAAAAATAAGGTGAACCAACTAGTTAATCAGGAAGACAAGAAAAAGGTAAAGTGTTAGTATTCAGAAGTACTAAGAGAGGGGGTAAAAAAGTGGACAAGTACTTAATAATTTTCACCACCAATCTGACAAAGTTAATCAACAACTTCAAAAGAATGAAACATACAACTGATGATATAAAAAAGAAGTAAATAACATCAATAATCCACATAAGCATCACACATAACACAAAATTTAACACAAAACCCTAAATAAAATGATTTAGATCACCTTATATAGTGTTATCTTTAAGTCACCTAAGACCTAGAAAATTTCTATCATAGTTGTGATGAACTATAACTGATTGAATGTTTTAAGATTACAAATTTTATGATCGTCGAGATGCAAAAGGTAAATGTAGGACATTAAATCAGTTAATTTATTTTATTTTCATTGATCTCAACTTGATGTGGTATGATTTCTCATACACATATTGTCACAACACTTAAAGATCTTAAAAGACAATGTTTTTGTCATCGATAATCATGTACATCAAGTGACAGTAAACCCTAAGTGATAGTGAACCCCAAGCACAGAAGTTCATAGTGTTACCCGACGGACAGTGTTACCCGAGTAAGTGATACCCGAGCAAGCATTACCGAGCTAACTATAGTTGTCACCAAACAGAATTGAAGTTGATGCCTGAGCTATCTGTAGTAGTCACTGAGCAGAATTGAAGTGTTGACCGATGAGAACTAAAGTTAGGAAAATGATAAAACAACTTATCTGTCAGAGATAATTATAGAGTTAACTATTTGATTACTTTGTTTTCATCGACTAGTTAAAAGATAAAGATAAGAAGGAGATTTAAAGCATGTTTTATTCCAAAAAAAAGGATATTTTTATGGATTAAAACTAAAGAAATCATGATGAGCTTTACGGATCAAGAAGTGATCAACGAAGAAAACAAGAAGGAAACGAATGGTGAAATCATGTCTATATAAATAGATAAGTAATTCAACATGAAAAGAAGAGGAATGTTGAAGAGAATTCTGGTGAAGATAAGAATTATTCATACAGATTTGATCATACAACGTGAAGAATAGAGCTAAGAAATCTGTAGACACTGAAAAATAGAGAAGCAACAACATTCACCAAGCAGAAAGAAGTGGAGAAAAGGAATTGAAGAGAACATTGATCAGAAGAGGTATTATGAGCTTACAATATATCTAAACATTTGCAAGGTTAATTTGTATTTATGAATAGATCATATACTATTTCAGTTTAACCATTGATTCAAAAAATCTCTTAACATAGTAGGATTTAACCATCCTTTATATATTGAGATACATCCCAAGGAGTATCAAAAGGTTTTCATGTTGACAACATAGTGAATGCTAGGTCAAGTGATACACTGTAAGTGATAAATCCTCTAACAAGGTTGCACATAATAGAGTGTTTGTAACCTTTAATAGGGTTGTCTCTTCACTGAGCTCACTTCAGAAGAGTGAAAATTTTGGGTTACCAGTCCCAAGTGGTTTTTCCCCTAACAGGGTTTCCACTTTAAAAATCCATGTGTCAAATGTGTAGATAGATGGTTCACTACTTTGATGTTTTTCTTTACACATAACTAAAATAGGATTGATTAGTAAACACTAATTTATTTATCATATTTCAGTGAAGGTTTTCAAAAGATAGTCTACTAATCAGTAAAGCTTAAGAAAAAGACAAAGTATAAATATCGAGCAGTATATACATGTTATATTTGATAAAGGCATACACTTTGTAGGACTGAAGATAACTAGAGATTTTATATCTATGGTATAAAGATTTGGTTGAATATTGGATTAATTTTTGAGGCCACTAATTCACCCCCCCCATCTCAGTTATTCTAACAATTGGTATCAGAGCTTGTGTTCTTAGAAAGGGAGTTTAAAGACTCAAGCTAAAGATCACAAGATGAGCAAAAGCGATGTGCCTAAGTTGAACAAAGAAAACTTTGCATCATGGAAAATCAAGATAAAACTCCAGTTATCAAGTATTGGAAATGATGTCACTCAATACTTAGATACTGAATTTGTTTTACCTACTGGACCTCCGACAGTTGATCAATTGAGATAAAATCATGAACACAATTCTATGATGATAGAAATTGCTTCCTCACTCTTTCATGCTGAATTTGAAGATGTCAAATTGGTGCAGGAGCACCTTTGTCAAGGAGAAACTCAGTTAATAATTCAAAGCTTGGCTAGGCCTATAAGGTCTATTTTGAATGTAAATATGGCCATTAGAGCCATCCCAATGAATTTTTATGACAAATGAAGTCCTAGGTTAATAGGTATTTGCATAAATGTCAAAAATGCACAAGTTGCATAAAAGTTGTAAAGCAAAGTTCTAAACTTTCATTAAAAGTTGTAAAAGGGATGATTATGAAAGGTAGTTGATAGGTCAAAACTAAAAATTAGTCTTTAAATACCAATGTATGGTCGAACCAATTCAGAATAGAAGGAAGGATTTATGTTTTGAACAAATTTGGAGCATTTTCAAGTTCTTGTTTTGATTGAATTTTCAGTTTCCTTCTTGTTTCCAGGTCTTGTACGGCCATGTATAGCCTGGAAACAATTTAAATATGATGTAATTTGATGGTGTAGTGAATAATATTCCTTTTGGCTTTGGTATGGTTCATTTTTATTAATATTTGAACAAGTTATGGTCGTTTTGGTGAAATTTGTTGTTTGCAGATTTGGTACTTCTTGATAACAGTCATGTTGAAACAAATGGTATGAACACATATGGATGAACCAGATACTATAATTGGATTAATTGGAAATATATGTGAATATAATTTCTTTTCCTTTTTGTTAAAGTTTTTTTCATTAATATTTACGGAAGATATAAACATTTTGGTGAAACTAGGTTTTCAGATATTATCAATGAAAGAGCAGGCATTGATTTGGTACAAAAGAACGTTTTAGCCATTGGAAAATTAAATGGTTTATATATTTGGAAACTAGATTCACCTATGGTTCATTTCCATTTGGTTTGGAGTTATTTGGATTTGTTTTTAGAAAGTTATGCAATGCCCTAGATGGGTAATGGTAAAATGGTGTTTGTTTTGGGACAGCAGAAATGGTACTTAGTACAGAGATTGTAATTATTTATTTAACCATTGGATCTTCCTATTTCTTGGATATTGTTTATAAAACTTGATTATCTACATTTCCAATGGTGGGATTGGAATAATACCATTTGGTTCAAAATGTATGAGTACAAATGTGCAGGATAGGATAGATCTGTGGAACAGATTTGTGAAGTGTTTGACAAAATGCCTCTAAATTTGAATTTGTGATTTGGAACTCCTTTATATATGGACAGATTTAATGTGTCAAAGTTGTCATTGTGATAAGAGGAGAAACTAGTGATTATTTGTATTGGAGATAGGTCTTCCTTGTGATTGGGATTTCCTTATTTCAATTGGGTTGTGATAACCTTAAACCATTCATTTGAACACTTGTGATAGGTGTTCTTGCACATTGACATAGAGAAGACACTTTTTTTGTTCATTCCTTCAGTGAAGAGGATTTGGGGAACCCTTGTTTAGGCCCACTCCATCTTCCATTGTATCAAGTGGTATCAGAGCTATGGCTCTTTCTGAAGATAAAGAGGCAAATTTTGTTTTGCAGGTCATCATGGTTACATTTCCAAGAGGACTTGGAAAAATTTGAAGTTAGGGAGTATGGTGCAGGAGCACCTTTGTCAAGGAGAAACTTAGTTAATAATTCAAAGCTTGGCTAGGCCTATAAGGTATATTTTGAATGTAAATATGGCCATTAGATCCATCCCAATGAATTTTTATGACAAATGAAGTCCTAGGTTAATAGGTATTTGCATAAATGTCAAAAATGCACAAGTTGCATAAAAGTTGTAAAGCAAAGTTCTAAACTTTCATTAAAAGTTGTAAAAGGGATGATTATGAAAGGTAGTTGATAGGTAAAAAATAAAAATTATTATTTAAATACCAATGTATGGTCGAACCAATTCAGAATAGAAGGAAGGATTTATGTTTTGAACAAATTTGGAGCATTTTCAAGTTCTTGTTTTGATTGAATTTTCAGTTTCCTTCTTGTTTCTAGGTCTTGTACGGCCATTTACAGCCTGGAAACAATTTAAATATGATGTAATTTTATGGTGTAGTGAATAATATTCCTTTTTGATTTGGTCTGGTTCATTTTTATTAAGATTTGAACAAGTTATGGTCGTTTTGGTGAAAGTTGTTGTTTGCAGATTTGGTACTTCTTGATAACAGTCATGTTGAAACAAATGGTATGAACACATATGGACGAACCAGATACTATAATTGGATTAATTGGAAATATATTTGAATCTAATTTCTTTTCTTTTTTGTTAAAGTTTTTTTCATTAATATTTGCGGAATATATAAACATTTTGGTGAAACTAGGTTTTCAGATATTATCAATGAAAGAGCAGGCATTGATTTGGTACTATAGAACGTTTTAGCCATTGGAAAATTAAATGGTTTATATATTTGGAAACTAGATTCACCTATGGTTCATTTCCATTTGGTTTGGAGTTATTTGGATTTGTTTTCAGAAAGTTATGCAATGCCCTAGATGGGTAATGATAAAATGGTGTTTGTTTTGGGACAGCATAAATGGTACTTAGTACAGAGATTGTAATTATTTATTTAACCTTGGATCTTCCTATTTCTTTGATATTGTTTAGAAAACTTGATTATCTACATTTCCAACGGTGGGATTGGAATAATACCATTTTTTTCAAAATGTATGAGTACAAATGTGCAGGATAGGATAGATCTGTGGAACAGATTTGTGAAGTGTTTGACAAAATGCCTCTAAATTTGAATTTGTGATTTGGAACTCCTTTATATATGGACAGAGTTAATGTGTCAAAGTTGTCATTGTGATAAGAGGAGAAAATAGTGATTAGTTGTATTGGAGATAGGTCTTCCTTGTGATTGGGATTTCCTTATTTCGATTGAGTTGTGATAACCTTAAACCATTCATTTGAACACTTGTGATAGGTGTTCTTGCACATTGACATAGAGAAGACACTTTTTTTTGTTCATTCCTTCAGTGAAGAGGATTTGGGGAACCCTTGAGATAAGAATGTGCAAAGATCTAAGGCTGAAATCCTAAGAGGAAGGTTTGATGACCTAAGAATGAAAGAAGGAGAAAACATCACTCATTATAGTTGCAGAATCAAAGAGGTTGTTAATGCTATCTAAGGAGTGGGAGGTGTACTTGAAGAAGAAACAATGGTAAGTAAAATTATAAGAACCTTACTATCTATTTATGCTATTAGAGTATTTTCTATACAAGAAATGAGAGCAGCAGAAAATAACAATGTTACTCTAGATAGTTTAATTGGTAGACTTATTTAATTTGAGATGAATAACTTTGACAATAGTGTCTTACCAACTATTGAGTCTGCATTCAAACCTTCTCTAAAGGTAAGTAAATCAAGTAATAAACACACTATGAGAAATGATAGTGATGACCAAGAACTTGATGAGATTGAAGCACTAATGGATAGAAGATTGCAGATAGGAAAATGTAGATACAAAGGTAAATTACCATTGGTATGGTTTAATTGTAAAGAGATTGGACACTTTGCTGCTAGATGTCCTAACAAAAGAAAAGACGACAGAAATAGTGACAGATCATATGAAAATAAGTTTGACATAGGCGATGATAGAGATTACTGAAGCAACTAACAATCTGACAGAAGAGACAACTGAGACTACAAGGACAAAGGGAAGAAAGCTTACTACCTGGATGAGAACAAAGATATAAATACTGACACTGAGTCTGATGAAGATATTGAGGTGGTATTTGTTGCTATGAAAGATGATTCAGACAAAGAAGAAAGGTATGTTGAGACTACACTCATATCTAAGGTTAGTAAAAATGATGTCTAGATTATTGATAGTGGTTGTACTCACCACATAACTGGAAATAAGGAAAAGTTTGAAACTTTTGAATATTATAATGGTGGATCAGTAAGAATGGGTAATGACTCACCTTGTCTGGTTGAAGGTAAAGGAACCAAAATGTTCAATAATCTGATCAGATGTGAAAATGCATATTGGGTGAAAGGACTTAACTATAATCTATTGAGTGTTTCATAGCTAAATAACATAGGACACCGAGTTGCATTTGATATTTAATGAATCAGGAAGGTTGATTGGTACTGGTGAATAGACAAAAGGTAACCTATTCTATCTTGATGATATTAAAACCACTTGTTTAATGGCTAAAAATGAAGACATATGGTTTTTGCATAAAAGGTTATGTCATGTGAATTTTTACAACATGGTTAGGATAAGCAATAAAAGGAAATTAAGAGGCTCACCGAGCATGTCAAAGCCCAACCATGTCACGTGTAAGAATTGTCAAAAAGGTAAAATAACAAAGTCTAGTTTCAAGAGAAAAACCTACACTTAAAATGCTATTCTAGACTTAGTCCACACTAACTTATGTGGACCCATGAGAGCTAAGAGATACTATGGTGATAGACATTGATTCTATTTGTAGATGATTATTCTAGAATGATGAATGTTATGTTCTTAAAAGAGAAATCAGAAGTGTTCAAGATGTTTAAATGGTATCGAGCTATAGTGGAAAAACAAAGTGGAAAGGAACTAAAATGTCTAAGATTAGATAGAGAAGGAGAATGAATTTATGATGAGTTCACTAACTTTTGTAATGAGCATGGAATTCAAAGACAGGTTTCTGCACCAAGAAAACCACAACAAAATGGGATTGCTAAAAGAAGAAACAGATCAATTGTTGATTGGGCCAGAACACTGATGATTGAGAAAGGAATCACTCAAACATTCTCAAGAGAAGCTATCAGTATTTTTGTCTACACATTAAACCATGTTCAATTGAAGAAAGTAACCAATAAGACACCTTATGAGCTATGGTATGGATAGAAACCCAATGTAAGTTACTTTAGAATTTTTGGAAGTCATTGTTATATTTTGAAAGATGATAGAAATGGAAAGCTTGACTCCAAAGGTGAAGAAGGAATATTTCTAGGGTATTCTACCAAGAGCAAGGCTTATAAATATCTTAACAAATCCTCTAACAACATAATTGAAAGTGAAAATTTCAAAGTGGATGAATTTTCTCATAAAAATGATGATGAAAGTAGAAAGGAACCAAAAGACTACAAAAAGTTTGTCTACAATGAAGAACTTGACACCCTGCCCAAGCAATAGTGTATCACTCCTTAGCAAAAAAACAATACACCCGAGCATCAGGCTACAAACACCAAAAATAAAGAATTTTCTCACAATGATGTACTGATGCAAGTAAGGTCAGTAGGTGGGGCCAAGGGAACTCCCAAGTGCCAAACCAACTTGCAGAAACAACAATTAAAAAGCCAAAACATGTAGAGTGAGAGAAGGAGCAACATATATCATGTATTTCATTAATTTATCAAACTCATTACATGTCGGGCTATAAGGCCTTCCCAGATTCAGCAAGATACATTCAATGAATTAAAAAAATTATCCTCATACATGCAAGGTCACAAACCTCCCTTACAATATCTCAACAGATAATATTCCATCCAATTCTACTATCCTCTAATAACTGCCTCCCTAAAAGTTAGAAAAAAGAAACAAATATATACAAGAGTCCACCAAAGAGGTCGGTGCTCAAATCCATAAGAGAGACCCACATTAAAGTCCACACAGATTCCAATGAGAGACCCCACATTAATTACACCACATAAATTATATATAAGTCATCCAGATCAAGATAAACAACTTGGAAGCAGCAAACCAAGCAACAACAACAACTTGGGAACAAAGATCACCAAGCAACTGGAAAGCAACTCGGGACAAGCATACCCGAGAAACAAAAAAACAAATCAGAACAAGAATACCTGAGAAATAGAAAACCAACTTGGAACAAGCATACCCCAGCAATAGAAAGAAACTTGAAATAAGCATACCTGAGCAACAGGGTAACAAAGTACTTAACCGAGCAGCCTCCAAACAAGCTAAACAATAAAAGAAAACTTATTTTTGGTTGATCAGGATTGCCAAGGACCCAAGATGCTCCTACATCAGACACCTAGGGTAACAATAAATGATTCCCTAAATCATGTATCAGGTCCAACCTCAAATGAATCTAACTTAGATTGAGAAATCCAAGATGAGTCCTCAATCGGTCTGTTCTTCCATTTTACTAGATACTCCATGTATTCATTTCCTCTTGTAATTCTTCCATTTCAACTTCATAATCATTACCACTATCAAATATTCTTAGTATTCTACAAGGACCAAATTTTTTGATCTTCAATTTACCATATGTTCCAATATGAAATCTTCCTTTCTTCAAAAGAACCATTACTGTTAGGATTGGATTATACTGAGAGGGGGGAGGGTGAATCAGTATAATAGCACTTTATTCAATTCTTCAACCACTTAAACATTAATCATACATTTATAGTAAAGAAAATAACATAAGTAAATTACACAGTACTCATAACACCATATTTGTTTACGAGGAAACCCTGGGCAAGGGAAAACCCCGGTGGGGATGATACCCACAAGCATGCACTAAAGTATAGTGTCCCTGTAAGGAGACCTAGTCTTGTTAGGAGCTAAATATTACATAGTACATTTCCTTGTTAGAGGAATAACAACCCTGTTAAAGGTTCACAACAACTTGTTAGGGGCCAACTGAGCTTACAGCTCTTACAATACAATTCAGTTACAAAAAGTTCTGAGTCATGAAAAAAAACAAGCATCACTAATGCTTTGATAGTTCCTTTATAGTTATTCAATGATCTCTATCATTCTCTGATCTTCCATTTGCATATATTCTCTTCCAGATAACTCTTATATAAACTCCATTCAATATTTACCAAAAATATTTTACATATAGATATCTCACAACTTTACAAAGTCGGCTCTCAAAATGAATATTACAAATATTACAAAGTCGACCTTCAATACACAATACATTTAAAATAGTAAATACTAAATGCATAGTTGATTCTCTTGCATAGTCAATGTGTAGGCTATTAGAAACCAAAATACAACTTTGATTGCCTGGAGTCCAAGTCATACTCCCTCAATCTTTGCTGCTGTCCAACTGCTTTGTATCATTGTTCTTCTATAGTCTGTCTATCTTTAAATCCTTCTAACTCATCATAGACTTAACCAAATTCAAATCTATCTTAGGTGGAGGTCATACATACTCCATAATGTCTACCTCTAAGCTTTCTTTCCCTAATTCATCAATCTTTGTCTTTGACATCCAAAATACTTATGTATCTCTGCTACTAAGTTGATTTTTGAATCATCAAAACTTATCTTTAAAGTAATCAAACTTAAACCCAGATGTGTTTCCATAAATGACAATAAAAAAGTGAATCATATTTACCAAATTTGATCACTTGCCAACAATCTCTCCCTTTGGCATTGATGGCAACACTTAACAAAAATAATGACTAAGTGTTCCAACCAAACAAAACTATCTCTTCTTCTCCTTATCTCTTCTCCATATTTTTTCTCTTTTTTTTTTATAATATTTTTTTTTTTTTATTCATTGTTTTTTCTCCTCTTTCCCCCTTTTAAAACATTGACAAAGGCTCATATAAAGCAATAAGTCTTAGTTCTTGCTTACCAGTTTCAGAATATCCTGAAAAGAATCTTCCAAAAACTTCACTTATATGCTCCATGTTTTGAACAATATCTGACTGATGTGAATCAAACCATTCATTGCAAATGATGTAGTTTCAACTTCTTTCAATTCTGTGGGTAAAACTTTAGTCAATGAATTTGCAACTTTCTCCAAATCTAAGAGATGAGCTTCAAGTATGGATAACTTAGGAGTGATAAAGCTCCTCAACAAATTAAATCTTTTCAATACTCTCTCTTTCTCATTATCCAATAACTAAGCTTGGCCAATATCCTTGTAACTTTTGTGTCTAGTTTAGTTGTGGACTGTGAAGATGTTCCACAACCATCCATAAAACTATTAGAGTTTCCCTCTCCTTGGTAATAATGTCCTCAACATTCTGAACATGCCTAATCGGATTCATGAAATAGCTAAACAATTTTCTTCCATGTCCAATGCAGTTCTTTGCATTTGTCAAACAATTTTTTATAATGCCTAAGTCCCATGTGATGGAATTGTAGACTTCTATCATCTTCTTCTCTGAATATGTCTTCTCTGCCTTCTCTTCCACAATTTTCAGCAAATTTTCATAGTGCCCATCAAATTCATCAAGGGTAATTTTCAAGTTCTCAATGTCATCTTTGTGCTGGAACACTATAGGTACTGGAAGCATTTTTTTCACAGTATAAATAGCTCTTATAATTACTTTTTCCTTCTTGTCTCCTTTCTATTTAGATCTTTCCTTTTCTTTGTTTAATTTAATAAATGCCAGTTTTACCAATTCAAATTCATCCATGCTATCCACATTTACATCACTACTTGCCAATAATGAAATAGATGGTGATTTTACCTCTTTCTTTTCATCTCCTTGTTGTTCTATCTTCTATTCATCATCCTATTTATGCTCAACTTCCTCTTTCTTTTTTGCTTCATCTACAATAGAAGTGTCCAAATTTCCTGCAAAAGGGTCCTTCTCATCTTGTGAGGGCTCAAGGGTCACTTCCATAATAGAGACATAGAAATCTTCTAATGGATCCACTTCATTCTTCTCATATGCCTTAGATCTCTCACCCATTCTCAATTGTGTGGGTGATGTTGTTTTAGGAGGTGGGGTCTTATCAAAAGTAGTATCCAGCAAAATATTCTCTAATGCCTTCTGAGTTTCCTCGGTCACTTCATCATACTTCCTCACCATTATTTTCAATAGTTTAATCTTGGTTCTTAACAGAGGTTTTAATTCGTTGAATATATTATCCCTCTCTTGTACTGATAACACAAGAAGCATGTTATCAATTTCCTTATTTTTGATCTGATCATCCTCAATTTGTTCCAAGTGTTTTCTGTTCTCCAATTTTGCATACAAGTCTGTAGGTATACTTCCTTCAATTTCTAAAAGGGTCTTTTTGAAAGTAAGCAAATTCTCTATCACAATGTCTTCAATTTTCAGCTTATTTGATTCCTACTTGTCATAATATTTGTCAATTGTAATCAATTTTCCTTGATCTAATGCTCTTTTCTCTAGCATCTTCGTGTCAGTTTTCCAAATATGTTTTTTCTATTTTCTTCTCTTCTCTTGTTGTGGTTTTCTCTTTAGGTGATTTAGGCTTACTTGATCTTGTAACTCTAGGAGTGATATTCTTTTCTTGCTTTGTTTTCTATTGTAGAGGAGGTGGACTATCTACCATAACTACCTCAGGAGTGAAAGGGGCATCAATGCTTCCACTTTCTACTCCAAGAGTTCTCTCTGTCATCTTCTTCTTGACTTTTTTCAATTCCTCTTGTGTCAGTACAGCTTTTATACCGCAGTCATGAATAAGGTTAGCAATTTTCCTTTTCCTCGGTCCTCTAGACTGTTCCTCTTTCACCTTTGCTTATTTTTCTTCATAAGTTCCCCATATTTCTTCTATTGTATCAACTTCTGATGCAAGAACATGTTCTACTTGCATGGTGACTACTTCAAAACTCACTTCATAGCCCATGGGGTAACACTGTTTCTTTCTAGGTGTATCTGCTTCAAAAAATACACAATCAGTTTCAACCATGAAATAGATTGTATCCTTGTAATTTTCCATAATGTCCTCATGTAACTTGTATCTTGTCTTCATCTGTTTCTGTATAATTTTGATCATAGAAAATAGTTCTCCATCTACCCAAGTAGTATTATGTCTTTTGTAACTCTGTGAAATCAATATGCCAGTGGGTACTCCAGACGTCCAACCACTAAGATGTAAACCAGAAAAATTGTGCTCAATATGAATGAACATATGCATCAATAACAAACCAAATTTGAAAGTTTTAGTTCCATCCTTCTTCACTAGCTTCACATTCTCTAGAAATTGTTGAGCCAGAACTTCACATAGGTTATACTTTAGGTTTTCCTTCATCATTCTCCATGGCATAATAAATTCTAATGTCTATATCCAATGCTTCCCCTAAGGCCATGATCATTCAATTAGGTCGATTCTATCTTGCTACCTTTAGGCGAAGATCCAGTAGCGTCTATTGACTCTACCTGAACTAATGTATCACTTTTTCCTTTAATCTACCAAATCTTACCACTTTTGTTGTCTTTTGCTTTCTTAAAAAAATTTCAAAATCATTCTTCACATCTGCAACACTCTTTCTAGTATCATTTCCATTCTTCTATGAATTCATAGGAGGTGGTGTTCTTCTGTTATCTACTACATTATACCTGCAAAACTTTGATATATATCCTAGATTATTTCATTTGTAACATATAGGAGGTCTTCTTTTATGATTAAATTTTAACTTATAGTACTTCGCAATGTGTTCAATGTTATTACATTTGAAGCATGCAGGTTTGACTATAGGTTCTCTTCCATTATCTTTTCTATATCCTAATTTATTAGGTTTTCTGCATTCTGTCTTCTTGTGCCCATATCCATTATAGTTAAAACAATAACCATAAATGATTCTAAAAGGGGCAATACCTCTGCAGTCTCTCTTCATGTGTCCAAATCTATTGCAACCAAAAAATATAGCTCTGAGAGGTCTGATATGCTCTTTAGGTTCTTCAATAGATGGTTTCACAGCATCAATCTTCTCATCTAATTTATCTTCCTGATTCTTTGAACATTCAGCTTCATTGAAGCCAATACCAGCCATATCTCCTTTAGGTTTCTATTTGTCTAGCTATTCATCAATCAAATCACTACTGGTGTGAAGTTTCTCAATGTGTTTCTTTGCTTCAACAAGTTCATCTTTCACAATTTGATTGTATTTCTCCAATTCCAGGTATTTGTTCTTATATTTGTCAGGCTCATCCTTCATTTGATTCAATGCACTCTTTAATGTTTCTTCAACTTTCTTCTTATCATCCTTCTGTATCTATACTTCTTTAGCCATAGACTTATTTTCAAGTTTCAGAGTCTCAATCTCTTCTTTTAGTTGCTTCACCTGATCTGAATTGTCCTCATCTAAGTCTTCTTTTATCTAGACCACAAGATCTTCTCTTTGACTTCTAGAAAGCTCAAGATGTTCTTTGAGTTACTTTATAAATTTCTCAGCTCTTCGCATGTTGAATATCAATTCTCCATTCTCTTCTTTTTCTTTATCAAGGTCTTCAAGTGCAGCATCAAATTTTTCTTGCAAATTGTCCAAATCCATTCTAATCTCCCTTAAGTTGTTAGGCTTTCTCTCCAAGGACCAAAAGCTCTGATAGCAATTGTTAGGATTGGATTATACTGAGAGGGGGGTGAATCAGTATAATAGCACTTTATTCAATTCTTCAACCACTTAAACATTAATCATACATTTGCAGTAAAGAAAATAACATAAGTAAATTACACAGTACTCATAACACCATATTTGTTTATGAGGAAACCTTGGCCAAGGGAAAACCCCGGTGGGGATGATACCCTCAAGCATACACTAAAGTATAGTTTCCTTGTAAGGAGACCTACCCCTGTTAGGAGATAAATATTACATAGTACATTTTCTTGTTAGAGGAATAACAACCCTGTTAAAGGTTCACAACACCATGTTGGGGGCAACCTGAGCTTACAACTCTTACAATACAATTTAGTCACAAAAATCTCTCAGTCATGAACAAGAATAAGAATCGCTAATGCTTTGATAGTTCCTTTATATTTCTTCAATGATATTTGTCATTCTCTTCTCTGCCATTCACATATCTTCTCTTCCAAATAACTCTTATATAAACTCCATTCAATCTTTACCAAAAAGATCTTACATATATATCTCACAACTTTACAAAGTCGGCTCTCAAAATGAATATTACAAATATTACAAAGTCATCCTTCAATACACAATAAATTTAATATATTAAACACTAAATGCATAGTTGGCACTCTCGCATAGTGAATGTGTAGGCTATCAGCAACCAAAATACAACTTTGATTGCATGGAGTCCAAGTCATACTCCCTCAATCTTTTCTACTGTCCAACTGCTCTGTATCATTGTTCTTATGTAGTCTGTCTATCTTCAAATCCTTCTAACTCATCACAGACTTAACCAAATCCAAATTTATCTAAGGTGGAGGTCATACATACTCCATACTATCTACCTCTAAGCTCTCTTTCCCTAATTCATCAATCTCTGTCTTCGACATCCAGAATACTTTTGTATCTCTACTACTATAATTACTTAATTTTTGAATCATCAAGACTTATCTTTAAAGTAATCAAAATTAAATCCAGATGTGTTGCCATAAATAAAAACCAAAAATTGAATCATATTTACCAAATTTGATCACTTTCCAACAAATATTGTATCACCAACTTCAATTTTTTAATGTCTTCTTGATTTATCTACATGATTCTTGTATTTCTAATTGCTTTTCTACAACTTCTATTTTACATCCTCATGCAAGGTCTTCATAAACTTATTAAATTCCTCTACTTCAACACTTCTTTTCTCTTGTCCAAAAATATCTCTCAAGTGAGATATACCTCTCAGTTGTGTGTCATGAACAATGTCAAGAGGTGTCTTTCTAGTACTTCTATTTACCGAACTCTTGTATGCAAACTCTGCTTGTGCCAACATCAAATCCCAATTACTTGGTGTGTCTCCAACTAGACATCTCAACAAGTTACCCAAAATTTAGTTTACAACCTTTGTTTTTCCATCATTTTGTGGATGAAATGTAGAACTATACTTCAATTCAGTATCCAACTTCTTCCAAAGTGTTTTCCAAAAAAAGCTAACAAATTTATTGTCTCATTCAGAGATGATACTCCTCGATAATCCATGCAATATGAAAATATCCTTAAAGAAAAGAGCTTCTATATGTACTACATCTAATGTTTTCATACATGGTATAAAATGTGTCATCTTAGAAAATCTATACACGGCAACAGATATGGAATCATAACCTCTTGCTATTCTAGGTAAGCCAAAAAAAAAATCCATGTTGATATCACTCCAAGGTTTCTCAGGAACAATAATCCATGTATACAAACTAGTATTCTGACTTACTCCTTTTGCAACTTGACAAACTCCACAACTTTTCACAAATTTTTGAACATACTTATACAACTGAGGCCAAAAGTAGCTTTCCTTCAGCAAACTCAATGTTTTATCAATACCAAAATGTCTATCCAATCCACTACTATGTTTCTCCTTAATCAAATTAGTTCTCATTGATCCTCTTGATATGCACAACTAAATACCTTTGAATAAAATATCTTCCTAAATGAAATAATCTTCATACTTACTTGATTGATTTGAATTAGGTGCTCTACACACTCTCCATTGCTCAGAAAAATCAGGATCATTTTCATACAAATGCTTCACTTCATCAAAACCAAGAACTTCAATTCTCATTTCAGTCAACAAATATCTTCTACTCAATGCATCAACAACTCTATTAGAAACTGCACTCTTATGTGTAATCACAAATGTGAAACTCTGCAAATACTCTACCCATTTCAAATGTCTCTGATTCAACTTATTCTGACTACCCAAATATTGTTAAGCCTTATGATCAGTATAGAATACAAATTCATTTGACATCAAATAATGTCTCCATTTCTTCATAGCTTGAACAATAGAATAGAATTCTTGATGATAGATAGAATATTTCCTCTTAGCATCATTCAACTTTTCACTAAAGAAAGCAACATGTTTACCTTCTTGAGTCAACACAGCTCCAACTGCACTTCCACTTGCATCACATTCAACTAGAAATACCTTATTGAAATTAGGTAAGGCTAATACATGTAAATTCAACAACCTTCAGCTTCAAAGCCTCAAAACGTTTATCAGCTCCATGTGTCCATTTGAATTATCTTTTGTTTCCTCTCACTGTCTCAGTCATAGCATTACAAATAGAACTGAAATTTGTGATAAACTTCCTGTAAAAACTTGCCAATCCATGGAATGATCTTACCTTAGTGACATTCTCAAGTGTAGGCCAATTAAGTATAGCTTCAAACTTCTCAGGATCCATCTTCAAACCATCAGCTTAAATTACAAAACCCAAATACACAAGTTCTTCTTTCATGAAGGAACACTTCTTCAAATTTATCAGCAGCTTTTCCTCTTTCAACCTCTGCAGAACTTGACTTATATGCGTCAAATGCTCTTCTCTAGTCTTACTGAATATCAGAATATCATCCAAGTATACAATCACACATTTATTAAAGAATTTCTTCAAAACTTCATTCATTAACCTCATAAATGTACTCGGTGCATTAGTTAAACCAAAAGGCATAACCAACCACTCATACAAACCTTCTTTTTTCTTGAAAGAAATATTCCATTCATCATCTTCTCTGATTCAGATCTGATGATATCCACTCTTCAAATCAATTTTGGTAAAATATCTTGCTCCACTCAAACAATCCATTATGTCATCCATTCTCGGTATAGGAAACCTATACTTCACTTTGATCTTGTCGATTACTCTAGAATTAGTGCACATTCTTCATTCTCCATTCTTCTTTGGTGCCAAAATAGCGGGTACTACACATTGACCCAAACTTTTTTGGATCAAACCCGTGTTCAATAATTCATAGATTTGTCGGTTAAGCTCTTCATTCTCGATCGGTGTTAACCAATGTGGTTCTTTGTTTGGTAAACTAGCTCCAAGAATCAGATCCATACAATGAATGGTATCTCTCATTGGTGGAGAACCATTTGGTACATTATCTGAAATGATCTCCTTGTACTCAGTCAGTAACTTCTCAACTTCTATAGGAATTTCATCTTCTATACTCTTACTTGGTTTTTTAGGGATCAAAGCATAAAAAATTTCATTTCTTTTCAAATCCTTAACAAACTGTCAACCTTCCATCAAACAAACCTTCACAAATGTATATATCTCACCAACAAATTCTTCAACCAAAGTTAACAAAACTTGTTTCTTTCCATCAACCCAAATAGAATATCAATTCAATCTTCCATCATGTATAGCATGTCTATCATATTGCCAAGGTCTACCCAAGAAGATATGACAACAATCCATTGTCATAATATCACACAACACCTTATCATAATATTTTCCAATTTTCAAATCAACAAAACATTGTTCACTCACCATTAATGTGTGCTCATCCTTGATCCATGAGATCTGATAGTGTTATAGATGCTTCATCCTCTCCAACTAAAATTTTATGACCATTTCCTTAGATGTTAGATTCTCCAAGATTCCACTATCAACAATTACCTTCCAAAATTTGTCTGCAACTCTACATCTAGTCTTGAAAAAAAATTTCCTCACAAGATCTTGCTTATCCTTTTCACTCCAAAGTATCCTTTGAATCATGATATTTCCTTCCTTCTCAGCTTCATTTGGTGATTCCTCTTGCACCAAAGAATTTCTTCTACTTCCAACTTTCTTTCTTTCATGTGTACACTCAAAGGATTTATATCCTTCCTCACCACAGTTGTAACAAGTTACTTGGAACCCTCTTCTTCTATATTGACCTTAGGAGTAATTGCCTCTTCCTCAGTATGAACTTCCGCCTTTCCATTTAGTCTTTCCTTTCTCTTGAGATGTGTTTGAAATTGACTTTTCTTGTTCAAATATTCTATTTTCACCATGAGATCTACCTCTTCCTTTAGGGAAACTACCACCTCTACCTCTTTGTCTTTGTTCATATCTTTTTCTCAACTTTTCCTAAGCTTTTAGGTAAAAATGATATGTCTCCTCAATGCTTTCCATCTTGACCAAGCTGATCTCATATTGTATGGAACTTCTTAATCTAGTTAGATATCTTTCCAATCTTTCCACTTCATATTTAACATGTTCAGATCTGATGTTCAATCTATAGAATTCTTCAATATAGTCTTTCACCGATATATCTTTCTGCTTCAAAATTTGCATTCTCCTAATCAGGTTAATCTGATAATCACAAGGTAGAAACTTTCCTTTCAATTTGTTTACCATCTTATCCCATACCTTAATTTTTTCTTTACCTTCCTTCTTTCAAACCAATTGCATATTCTCCCACCATAAGGATGCATGTCCTTTCAACTTTGTGCTTGCAATATTCACCTTTTTGTCCTCTGATACATTCTCATATTCAAAAATACTTTTCCATCTTAGTTATCCAGTCAATCAATTTATTAGAATCCAAATTTCCACTATACTTAGGAGGATTAAACTGAGATTTGGATTACCAACTTGTTAATGCTCTTAGGAATATCTCTTCTTCCTAATCCATTACAGGTGTAGGTGAAACTTCACCTTCAACTTCTTCAACTTCATCATCACTAACATCGTCAAGATGTCTTCCTCTGTGTTGGGCTATCTCAACAAATTCCAATCTTTCAGCCATCTGTCTATGCATATCAGCTAGACCTAGATCTGTATTTCCTCTCCCACGACTCATCTTGAATCCCTCTGCAATTGTAGGTCAGATCACAATCTACTACCCCACAACAATATCACCAACTAGGGTTAGTTTTTACAAGAAGGAACTTAGATCTCACTAATGCTCTGATACCACCTGACACAATTAGGGTTAGTAGGTAGGGCCAAGGACGCTCCCAAGTACAAAACCAACTTGCAAACACAACAATGCAAAATCCAAAACACACAGAGTGAGAGAAGGAGCAACATGTATCATATATTTCATTAATTGATCAAACTCATTACATGTCAAGTTATAAGGCCTTCTCGGTTTCAGCCATATACATTCAATGAATTACAAAAATGATCCTCATACATGCAAGTTCATAGACCTACCTTACAATTATCTTAACAGATAATGTTCCATCAAATTCTACTATCCTCTAAGAACTGCCTCCCTAAACCTAAGAACAAAGAAAAAAATATATACAAGAGTCCACCCAAGAGGTTGGCACTCAAATCCATAAGAGAGACCCAAATTTAGGTCCACATAGATCCCAATGGGAGACCCCATGTTAATTACACCATGGAAATTAAATGTAGAAGTTGGCCAGATTAGGATGAACAACTCGGAAGCAGCAAACTGAGAAACAACAAAAACTCAGAAATAGAGATCACTGAGCAACAGGAAAGTGACTCGAGACAAGCATAACTGAGAACCAGAAAAAAATTGGAACAAGCATACTCGAGAAAAAGAAAACCAACTTAGAACAAGAATACTAGAGCAACAGAAAGAAACTTAGAGAAATCATACCCGAGCAATAGGGTAATAGAGTACTTAACCGAGCAGCCTCCAAACAAGCTAAAGAATAAAAGAAAACATATTTTTTGTTGACCAGGATAGCCAAGGACCCAAGATGCTCCTACATCATGTCCCAAGAGATGAAGATCAGAATGAAGGTCAAGATGATGAAAAAAATGATGAACGAAGAGCTGAACCGGTACTTGCCAAGTATGTCAAAAGAAACCATCCACAAAACTAGATCATAGGAGACAAAAAGGCTGGAAGAAGAACAAAAAGTAATTATCTAAACCCTAGATGTTTAATTTGTGATTTTGAGCCTAAATCTATCATTACTACACTTGAGAATATAGAATGGGTTAGTGCAATGAATGAAGAAATAGAGTAGATTGAGAAGAACAAAACATGGACATTAGTGCCTAGACTCGATGATAAGAATGTCATTGGTACCAAATGGATATATAGAAACAAACTGAATGAGAATGGAGAAGTCACAAGGAACAAATCAAGACTAGTATGCAAAGGGTATGCACAAGAAGAAGGTATTGACTATGGATAAACCTTTGCACATGTTGCTATACTAGAAGGAGTCAGAATTATACTTTCTTATGATACATTCAAAGGATTCATATGACCAAATGGATGTCAAATATACATTCCTAATTGGAATACTAGAAGAAGAGGTATACATTGAATAAATAGTAGGGTTCGTTGATCCTAACAATATAAACATGGTTTGTAGATTACACAAAGCCTTATATGGATTGAAAAAAAGCACCAAGAGCATGGTATGAAAGACTTCACTCATATCTAGTAAGTATTGGATTTGTAAGAACAAGTGAAAAAAATAATTTGTATTTAAAGGAAGATAATGATGATAACATTCTAATTTCTAAAATTTGTTGATGATATCATATTTGGAGGTAATGATATGTTATGCAAATCATTTTCTGTTGAAATGAGCAAAGAGTTTGAGATGTCAATGTTTGGGGAGATCAAATTCTTTCTTGGTCTAAAAATTCTTCAATAGGATGTAGGCATCTACATGACACAATCCAAATACATCAAGGAAGTTCTAAAGATATTCAAAATGGAGGACTCCAAGCCATTTGGAACACCTATGGCAACCGGATGAAAGCTAACAAAGGAAGAAAAGTCAACCGAGGTAAATCAAACCCTATATATATCTATGATTGGCAAACTCATGTGTGTTGTACATACTAGACCAGATATAGCACATGCAGTTGGAATAGTTGCAAGATTCTCTACTAATCCCAAGGAATCACACATGACTATTGTCAAAATAATTCTAAGATATCTAAAGAATATTGAAGACTATGGTCTATGGTATAAAAGAGAAGGAAAATTTGAACTTGAAGTCTATACATATGCTAATTGGGCTGGAAACATAGATTATAGAAAGAGCACAACAGGAGGAGAATTCTTTATGGGTGACAAACTTGTCACATGGATAAGTAAGAAGAAAGGATGCATCTCACAATACACCGCAAAAGCAAAATACATGGCCACTACTGCAAATTGTTCTAACATTGCATGGATCAAACAATTACTGGAAGGTATCAATATAAAAATTCTTGAACCAATGATTATCTATTGTGATAATATTAGTGCTATCAATATTTCAAAGAACCTTGTCATGCATGCTAAGAAAAAGCATATTGCTATCAAGTATCATTACTTAAGAGAACAAGTGCAAGAGAAAGAGGTGATACTAGAATATGTTCAATCAAAGAAACAATTATCAGACATATTCACAAATTCATTGCCTAAAGATACATTTGAGTACTTGAGGAAGAGACTAGCAGTCAAACCCTTGTCTATGGGTAACTAAGATGACTAGGAGGCTGCATTAGCCTACACATAATCAGAATATCAGTCATGTTGATGCAAGAAAAGAGATGGACTACAAAGATCTACCGGTACACAGAAAGGTACTTATCTGCCCCAAACACAGACTTAATGTATTTTTGATGGAGAGGAAATTCAAGGAATGTATTAAAAAAAGGGGGATATAGTTTGGCATTGTTTTCAAAGGGAGAGAAGTATTCAAAAGGAGGAGATGTACTTAATGAATATGGGGAGAAGTACTCAATGAAATATATTGTTGTCAAAGGGAAAAGAGATATGAAATATCTATCATAATCATCCAAAGGGAGAGAAAAGAATTATCCATCAAGGAGAGGAACAATCAAAGGGAGAGAAAACATCAGAGAAAGATTCAAAGAAATGTCCATCTAAGGGAGAGAATTGGAAAAATTAACACTACATATCTATCCAGTGAAGGGAATGAAGAATGAAGAAAGTACTCTGCAAGAATCAAATCTAAGCTAAAAGAGCTTACCGAGAGTTAGACATTTGCATTGGTTATAGAAAAATAACATTGGTAGAGATTCATGACCTACAAATGATATGTTTCATATTGTACTAGTAGTATGTAGTATGTTTCTATCAATGCCAAAGAGAGAGATTGATGAACAATAACTATTTGAAGGTGACAAAGTTGATGATCACCAAGATGCAAAAGGTATATGGAAGACATTAAATCAGTTAATGTATTGTATTGTCATTGATGCCCACTTGATGTGGTATGATTTCTCATACACATATTGTCACAACACTTAAAGATCTAAAAAGATAAATTTTTTATCTTTGATAATCATGTACACCGAGTGACAATAAATCTTGAGTGTCAATGAACCTCGGGCACAGAAGTTCACAGTGTTACCTGACGGATAGTGTTACCCAAACAAGTGATACCCAAGAAAGCATTACCGAGCTAACTGCAGTTGTCAGAGAATAGAACTAAAGTTGATGCCTGATCTATCTGCAGTAGTCACTGAGAACAACTGAAGTGTTGATCGACAAGAAATAAATTTAGGAAAATGATAAAACAACTTAGCTAACAAGCTAATTATAGAGTTAACTTTTTGATTACATTTTTTTTATCAATCAGTTAAAAGATAAAGATAAGAAGGATATTTAAAGCATGTTTTATTCTAGAAAACAAGGAGAATTTTATGAATTAAAACTAAAGTAATCATGACAATCTTTACGGATATAGAAGTGATCAAAAAATAAAACAAGAAGGGAAAGAATGGTGAAATCATGTCTATATAAAGAGACAAGTAATTCATTATGAAAAGAAGAGGAATGTTGAAGAGAATTTTGGTGAAGATAAGTATTCATATAGATCTGATCATACAAGATGAAGAACAAAGCTAATAAATCTACAGACACTGAGAAATAGAGAAGCAATAGCATTCACCAAGCATAGATAAGTTGAGAACAAGAATTGAAGAGAACATTGATCAAAAAGGGTATTATGAGCTTACAATATATTTAAACATCTGCAAGATTAAGTTATATTTATGAATAGATCATATATTTTTTTAGTTTAACCATTGATTCATAGAATATCTTAACCATCCTTTATATATTGAGATACATCCCAAGGAGTATCAAAAGGTTTTCATGTTGATAGCATAGTGAATGCTAGGTCAAGTGATAAACTGTTAGTGATAAATCCTCTAACAAGGTCACACTTAATAGTGTGTTTGTAACCTTTAACAGGGTTGGCTCTTCACCGAGCTCACTTTAGATGAGTGAAAATTTTGGGTTACCGGTCCCAAGTGGTTTTTCCCCTAACAGAGTTTCCACGTTGAAAATCTAGGTGTCAAATGTGTATATGGTTCATTGCTATGATATTTTTCTTTACACATTACTAACACATGATTGATCGGTAAACACTAAATTATTTACTGTATTTTGGTAAAGGTTAAGAAAATATAGTTTGTTATTCGATAAAGCTTAAGGAAAGGATAAAAAGTATAAACAATGAGCACTATATATACATCTTAGATTTTAAAAAGGAATACATCTTGTAGGACTGAAGATAACTAGATTTTTTATATCTATGGTATAAATATTTGGTTGAATATTGGATTAATTTTTGAGGCCACAGATTCATCCCCCCCCCCTCTCATTTATTCTAACAAGTTGGCACAAATTATTGACCAACTACCTCAAGATCAGCATCCCAAATACCTAACATGTCAATATCAAATGTAATATCCATGTTATTAACCAATAGCCAGGCTCAGATCCAAGTCCTTAATTAATTTAATATAAAAATCTCATCGGTGAAGCAATACGTATAATGTCTTCTTCACCAAAAACATAATTCACTCAAAACACTAAATTAACTTTCATGATTGAAATAATGGATTCCACAAACCATATAAAATACTCCTCTATGATTGCAATTCCTGATCTGTACTCAAACTCGACCGCTACCAAATTCTCTGACTAAAATTTTTCTTCCTAGTACACCAATCAACACACTTAACTGTGTATTCCATTACCGATCATGCAACAATGTTATCGGTTGATCCAATCATGTTAAATAACAATGTTTACATCAATGATAACTAATTATGCATCCTTTATGATCGCTCATCATAAGAATTCCAAAAACCACCATAATGCCATTAATCTCCTCCTTTGGGATTTATGGAAACAAATCCATGAAAATATTTGTCTTATGATGCAGGGGCAACTTGGGTTCTTGGAAATCCTCTATCAATGAAAAATATGTTTGTTTTAGTTTGGTATCTTGTTGGAGACTTCTTGCTAAAATGCTTGGTAGCTGATTTGTTGGTCGGTTGAAGTTTTATTGTTTCACCGCTCAAGCTTGGTTTCTTGTTTTGGCTAGCTTTACTGATGGGGTCTTGATGGTTGTTCTTGGTTGCTCGGTAATTTTCACTAACTAGTCTTTGTGCTTGGTAGTCTTTCTCATCGAGTTGGTTTTCGGGCACTAGATCTTCCTACTGATGTATGCATTTAATTTCCATAGCACAATTAATGTTGTGGTCTCTCATTGGGATGTGTGTAGACCTAAATCTGGGTCTTTGTTGTTTCTTATGTTGGATCTTTAGGATCTTTGGTGCCAACCTCTTTTGTGGTCTCTTGTACATAGTTAGTTTATGTTCTTAGATTTTAGGAAGGCAGTTCTTGTAGTGAAGTTTGTTATAATATTTGGATCATAGGTTTGTGACCTCGCATGTATGAATATTATTCTATAAAGATCTAAATGTATATGCCCATAAATGGGAACGCCTTACAGCCCGACATGTATAATGTTTGATGAAATAATAATAATATTTTTATTTCTTTCTCTCCCTTCCTATGTTGTTTCTTCCAAGTTGTTCTACAAGTTGGTTTTAGACATGAGTGGCTTAGGCCCTGGTTCTCCTTTCCCTCCTTGCATCAAGTGGTATCAGTGTGAAGGTGAGATCTCAGGTTTGTTCTTGTGAACTCTAGTGATATTGGTTGTAGGGTAGTAGATTGCGATCTTGCCTATAATTGTAGAGGGTTTGAAGATGGTTCGTGGGAGAGGAAATGTAGATCCAGGTCTAGATGATATGCTAAGATAGATTGCTACAAGATTAGAAGCTCTTGAGACAGCCCAACAAAGATGAAGACATCTTGAAGATGTTAGTGATGATGAATTTGAAGAAGTGCAAGGAGAATCCGCACCTGCACATATCATGGATAAGGAAGATGTAATGCCCCGCCAGGGAAGCCAGGAGAACTTAACCTAAACACGACACTACGTTCACGGAATAATTTTTTTTTAAATGTTTACAAACAATATTAATAAGAATGCGGAAGAAACACAATGAAGTACATGACATACATGAAATACAACTCATACATGATTAACATTCCTCGAGGGTTCCTTGACGTAGAATTACTTAAAAAAACTAATCTACGATTAGAATAATAAAGAACTGACATAAAGGTTACATAATCTATTCCACCAATAACATACATCTCATAAGTAAGATTACATATACATCTGATACCATAAGGTATACTACCTAATAACCATCCACTGCACAAGTTGCAGGGTATGTAATAATACATAATAATCAACACAATGCATCCTCCAAGGATGATAACCCATATAAACATATGGTAAAAATATACATCTCAAATAACCGAGCAAGCCTTCAAAAGACTATGAAGATGAAACTGCAACAAGGAACATCCAGGCATGAAGAAGAATCCGTCGGAATCTCAATGGCAATAAGAATCACTACCACCCGACCACGTGGAACCAAAGGTCCACTCCCACCATGTTGAGGAGATAGAAACAGGCCCATCACACGGGGTATACAACAAGAATACAAACAAGGTACACATGACCTCAAAATCCAATGCAAAGGAAGATCCTGGAAGCACTCTAATCCCAAACAAGGAACACTAAACAACACCAGAAGTAACTGACACACGTAGGATAACCTAAGCTGTATATAGGGAAGTGTCATCACATAAGTCCAACCTTGAAGGTAACCCTAGTAGTACCTCTTGATCCTGGCCTCCAAGTGACACTATGTGGCTCAGTGATCCTTTCGTGAAGACAAGGATCCCATCTTCCATTCTATCATGCGACAACATTCAAGACATGGGTAGAGACTCAAACATCTTATTAATTCATTTTAAACCCCTTTAATGTATTATATTTCCACTTATTAAGTAACTTGCCAATGGGATTACCTAGTAACCGCTTAGGGTCCTGGACCCCCATTGCAAGCCACTTCCCCACTCTACACTCAGTTAACCTACCTAGGCTCAAGATCAAGACACGAGAGACAAACACACTCACAAATCACATCCTGCTCATTCAGGAGCTCGTAGGTTCTTGAATAACCACAATAATAACCATAGTGTCCTCATACATCCATAAAGCACATCATAACTGAATCAGGTTGGGTTTAGGAAATCAGGACTATGACATCACCATATAAATACAAATGACATTGCATAAAACACCATGCAGAAAGTACATTCCCAAAACCTCTAGACTTAAGTCCTAGGGTCATCTAGCCCAACAGATACCCGAAAGCATGACTACATAAAAGAATACACTAATTTATTTGATCACGCACTCCAGACACATCAAAGCATAATAAAAGTTTCCTATAAGTCGATTTGTAACCATCTTATAAATAAATTAATCTATCTGAATTAATTACCAAACTGGCTATAATTACAAAAGAGATTACACCAATATTATAACAATCAAAATCAACATTACCCTTTTAATATTAATTCAATGCTACCCAATACAACACCTTCCCAATTAATCTTTCCAATTCACGTCATAAATTAACATAAAACAAGTAAAAATTAATTTAAAACTAATTTTAAAAATTAAAATAAACTAATTTAACAATTAATTATAAAACTAATTCATAATTAACTATAAACTAATTTAAATCAATAATTAACTAATTAAAAATTAATTATATACAAATTAAAGATTAATGATAACCCATTTTAAATATTAATAATAAATAAAACAAATATTAATAACTTTTAATAAATAAACTTTTACTAACACAATTTAAAATTAACAAATTTTAATATTTTAATAAATAATAAAAAAAAATGAAACATAAAAAAAAATAAAAAATAACATTCAATGGGGGGGTCCCGTGACCCCCACCCCTCTGTACATACCCCGCCGGCCGGCAGCCCCATTGTCCTACGCAGTGGGTCACCGCACGGCTTGCGGTCCACTGCAACATCAGTGGTACTCGCAGGGCCTGCGGCTCACTGCCTCGGCAGTGGTGCCTGCATGGGTGCCCAAGGTGGTTGGGGAAAGTGGTGGCCCTGCCACCTAAAAAAAATTATTATATATATTTTTTTAACTAAAACAAATTTTTTATTTGTTTTAATTAATTATTTTTAGAATTTAACCATGCACTACAATATTTTGAATTTATATATATTTTTTATTTATTTTCGAAAACGGAAATTAATCCACAAATAGATTTCTTTTTTGTCTTTTCCAAATATATTTTTACTGGTGTAAAATTAATTTTTTTAACTCTGTATTTTTTTTACAGAGAGTATTTTTTTTTAAAACAATTAATTTCTAAGAGCAATTTCCAAAAGGGAATTTATTTTTCCTTCTACTATAGTTAGAACTATAGGGTAGTTTAATTTTTTGTTTCCTAGGAGAACCATAGAGTATTTTCTTACGAAATTTTGACAGCACTTCCGTACTATGTTAATACATATTTTTCATCAAAAATCAGGGATCTAGGTTTCCATAAGCACATATTTCAACAACAAATTCAATTTAGAAACCCTAATACCCATTTGCATTTAATACTATAAAATGAAACCCTTTTTGCCCACAAGCACAGATCTGACATGCAAGCATGAATAAAAACACGAAATTGATCTAAAAACTTATTTTACCAATTAAATCCCTCAAACACAAAATAACAAGCAAGGAATAACTAGGCAAGGATTCATAGTTCTCTGGATGCATAGAAGACAGGGATCTGAAAAACCAGAATTGACATGAACAAGACCCTACCTCAAATCTGTTGAAGAATGCACAACACAAAATCCAAGCAAGGGGAATTCCAAAATGATGCTCCAAAACCAAGCACACACCAAAGCTTCCAAAAATCCTCCCAAAAACCTGTTGTGTGAGAATGAGAGAAGAATCTCCCTAATGAGGATCCATTTCCCCTAATCAAGAAAACCCTAATGCCAACACATCCAGTTAAATCCTAAAAGGACTCCTCTCCAAAATTGAAAGAAAATAATAATTAATAATTAAAATATCTAATTACTTGCACAACTCAACTTTGACTCCTAAATTCAAGTTGAGACCTCTTGAGTTGAAAATACTTTTTCAACCAAATCTTGCACATGTAATTAATAAAATATTAATTTAAATAACTTAAATATTTACATCACAATTATCCATTCAACTAAATATTTAATTATTTAATTAAGC
>MU226939.1:0-13678 GCA_018584345.1 Thuja plicata
ACCTTCTATGGGTCCTAGTATGTCTTATCACGCATTAGGACCCCTAGGAAGACCCTATGACCCCTTTCGACACATTTGAATGCTCAAGTGTGTCCTAAGGGGTCGTAGGACCCCTTAGGACAAACTTGAACATTCAAATGGGTTGAAAGGGGTCATGGGGTCTTCCTGGGTGTCCTAGTTCACCTTATCACGTATTACGACCCCTGGGAAGACTCCATGACCCCTTTTGACATATTTGAATGCTCAAATGTGTCATAAGGGGTTGTAAGACCCCTTAAGACACACTTGAACATTCAAATGGATCAAAATGGGTCATGGGGGTCTTCCTGGGGGTCCTAGTATGCCTTATGGCACATTACGACCCCTAGGAAGACCCCATGACCCCTTAGGACCCACTTGAATGCTCATGGGTATCCTAAAGGGTCTCTCTCTCTCATAATTTATAATACATATAAATAATATAATATAATATAATATAATATAATAATTACATAATTTATAATAATATAATGTAATATTATAATAAAATAATAATATAATATAATATAATACATGATATATAATAATTATATAATTTATAATAATATAATATAACACATGATATATAATAATATAATAATTATATCATATAATAATATGTAGACAAATATAATTTAATTATATAATAACTTTAAAAGAGTTCCCGCCACCTTTTATATGTAAAATTTCAATTATTTCATTTAGGTCCCACCTTGTTTTCGGGTACCTAAAAATATCGGGTACCCGATGAGGCACTGGTGTAACTTTTACCAAAATATTCCCTGCGCCCACAAACCAAAGAATCACAGAATTTCAGACATTTTTCATGGGTTACAGACATTCTATAGTAAAAAAAAGTGATTTGGGGCCCATTTTTTAAAAGTTAGTTAATTTGAGGTGTTTTCTGTCAACTTTTGGTCTCACAATGGGAAGCAACAGTCATCAAAAGTATAAACGGAAGAGGAAGGTGACGAATGAAGAAATTCAAGCATATAGGGAAGAAGATAGGGAAAATCACCGAAGAAAGAGAGAAGATATGTTAAACTTAATCAAGGTGACCCCGTAAATGTAGTTGCAAGTGAAGATGATGTTGAATTTGAAAATAATATGGAAATTAATTGTGTGAATAACAATGTATGGAGTGAAGATGAAAATATAGAGATGGAGAATGAAAATGTAGACTTGGGGAATGAAAACGTAGACTTGGGGAATGACAATGAATGGAATGAAGATGAAAATGTACAAATGGAGATTGAAAATGTAGACTTGGGGAATGAAAATGTTGCACAAGAACCACATGAACATTACACATCTCCAAATTATATGTGATATGAAGTCCCTTGCAATAAAGATCATCAATCTTCAAATTCGGGGCTTTCAGGAACACGTAAATAATTAATTGAAATTGAGGAGAACATTATGAATAGTTGGGAAGGAAAGAGATCACATAGAACCGTTAGATTGTGGGCTTCAAGACTTTATGATCAATTTTTGGGAAACAAGACATTGGTTGAGTAATGCCAAATTTTTGTGCAGTTGTTAAAGATACAAAAGATGAGACCTGTGCTTGTGAAATTGAAAATTCATGTGAACAAGAAAATGGAGAGAAATGTCATTGTTGTGAAGAATCTTTTCAATGCTCTCAATAGCATTGGGAAGAATAGAAGAGAAAAAGACAAGAGAGTTGCTCGGAGGGTTATTACAACCTCCTTAGTAAGTCATCATTTGAGAAAGGCTCATTTGATGAGACAAACTTGTGTTGACTTCAATATAAACCGTAAAACTTTGGATAGAGCACTTGCAAGAAGAGAAAGACTTGATGATCCGCTTCAAATTGATACATGGGCTTATAGTGGGAGACTTCCATATTTTGATAAGAAGCTAATAGATGTTGTCAAGGATGAAATTTAACAATTTTGGCATGCGAACTCAAGAGTGTCACCAAATGTGAAGGATGTGTTGAAATTGAGAGTTGGCAATCCAGACCACACTCCACATCCTAAACATTATGTGGAGGTAAGTCAAACAATGTTGTATAAAAAATTTTGTGAGACACATTCGACATTGAAAATATCACAAAGGTATTTTGAATCCGTGAAGCCATTTTATTGTGTACCCCTTAAGATTCAGAATACATGTTGTTGCAAATATCATGTTGATTTTTAAATGCATCATGAACTATTACGGTCCATTCATTCTACTTTGCATAATAATGAAATGCTAGAGGATTGTGGTGCAAGTGGTCTTCCCAAATCATCAAGAGACTTGCTAGATCAATTTTTATGTCATAGAGATGATGGTTGTTTATTTTATTAAAAAGATTGCTTAAATGCCAAGTGCTCAGAATCTGGTGGCTTGTCCAAGTTTAGGACATGTTTTCATGAGGGTTTGGAACACAATTTTGGAAAGACACTCATCCAAAAAAAGTTATATGAAACAATGAAATATACATTGAAGAGTGGAGGTGAAGGCTCTAGATGTGAGTTAGTTGCAAAAGAATACAATGTTGCTGATTTTATTTCAGATTTCAAGACAAATCTTTTTAAAAGTATGCAAGGCATAGTCAGAGGTCTCAATGATTGGGTCAACATTTCAAGAAGTGTAAGGACACTTTCCTCATTGGAACTATTATATCAGTTGTAGACTTTGTGGAGAACTATACAGTGCAGCCCCAAAATGAGACTCAAGCTCAATATTACAATTCTATTCAGGTTGCTATTTTTGTACACATCACATATAGACATTCCCCTAATAGCACAAAAGATGAGCGGAAGATAATCAAAGAGTACCATTTTTATATGAGAGATGATAGGTCTCACTCTCATGAGTTTGTCTAACATTATTTCCAGAAATATTTTGACTTCTTGTAGGAAAATGATATTACTATGGATAGGCATCTCATTTGGTCAAATAATTGCACCAGTCAATTTAAGAATGTCATAATGTTTTATTGGTTGTGTAGAATGCATATGGAGAGAGGTGTACCTCATATTTAGAGTTTTTTTAGTCAGGGCATGGGAAAGGGGAGCATGATGGAGCAGGTGCATGTGTGAAGAGAGCTCTAGTTAAGGAGCAATTCAGGATTTTAGGTGCTCTACTTCTTGATGCTTGTTCTATTGTTGATTGGTATACTTTAGCATTGTCACAAGGGGGACTCTTGATTCTATAGTGCGTAGATTATTTTGGTTGGTTCAGGAGGGAACTATAGGAGATAGATTGGATTGTCAAACAGTGAGAGACTCTTCAAAAATGCATTCATTCTGAAGCTCTGATAGTATTACATGGACCATTTGGACACGATAGTTGGCTTGTTTTTTCCCCATGCATTTTCAGTATGATTGGGATCATTGTGAGTCAAGTGAGTGGGTGGATACATGGGTTCCACAGTATCTAACTCCTTTATCTTTGACACTCTCTATAAGAAATGATGACATGGACACTTTAGTTGACTATGACCATCTTTCAGATCTTCTGCATCCATGAGATACTTTTGCATTAGTTGCACCGCAAGGGAATGATGAGAGGTCAGATTATTGGTTAGCACATTATATACGATGTAAACAAAAGCTTGTACAACTGATGAAAGATGGTGATGGGTTATGTATCCTACTAGTTCAATTGTTGTTGCAGGAACATGGCTGTGAACATACGTGGTTAGAAAGAATGGAATTCCTGCATTTGAAGACTATGAGAAGCACAAAACTATTCTCATGTATTCACACCTTGTTATAGCAACACATGTCAAGTTGTCAAAGCATCAAGAAAAACCAAAGACAAAAGAACTTTGGACTATTAGTATTGCTAATCACGAAGCACTATTGGATACCCTAAAGCAAAGAGATGACCCTTTAGGAACACTTGACTAGGTAATAAGTTAACTCAGTGCAAGGTTTTCTAAGTTAAGCTTAAATTAAATACATTAATTTCACCTTTCTTAGATTCTATTTTGAGTCAATAAACTTGGTTTTGTATGTTGATTGTAACTTTTGCAGGAGCACCTATGAAGACACCTAGGGTCACCATGGATCCAATCAAAGATAGAAGGAAAAAAGAATCCTTAATGGTTAATTGAGATCTTTTGAAGCCTATAATGGCAATTTGTAACAATCATGTATGGGTGGCCAATAGTGCCAACAAGGGATCTAAGTATAGATTTTAAAAAAATAGGCAATGAAAACTCATAATTTTTAATTATTTACTTATGCCATTTTCATGGTTTGAATTATTACAAGTTTGATTTTTGTTTCTAATACTTTAAGGATATTATTTTCATCAATAGGTGCTAACTGGTCTTTGAAATTCACATATCATGCACTTGTAACCTATCAAGACAAGTTGTTTGGAGTTTGTTAGGACCCTAGGAAGTCTTGTGGTTAGCCTTGTGTCATTTCAAAGTCATTTGAAATCTTCATGAAAGAGGAATCCCTTGGGTACACGGTGAACCCTTAGGACTCTTTTACAAAGGTGTGGAGTCTCGTTGTCCAATTTGTAGAGTTCTCCAAGCCTCTGCATCATAACTTGCAGTGAGGGTCAGTTGAAAGTAGCTCCGTAGTGTATATTTCAAACCATCCATCCTGGCATCAAATCACCTACTCCATCAGCTCTGATTGGCCAGGTAAATGCTAGTGACAACCTCATTCCACCCACGGAGTCACTGGAACACTCGCAACTAGGTTAGACCCAAGTGTCCCCAGGGTGCACTAAGCACAATTGGGCAGTGATCTTCCAAGACTTGTATCTCGTACCTCGCGAGAGGTATTGACAAACCATTAGGGGCTACAGGATTGTGTTTCCAAGGTCTACAAAAACCTCTCTCAATTTTTGGCAATTCAACTTCATTTCTGTTTGGTAAGGCAATCTTAGTCGATGCCAAAACTTGTAGTGAGGGGCAGTTGAAAGTAGCTCCATAGTGTATATTTCAAACCATATGTCCTGACATCAAATCATCTACTCCATTGGCTCTAGTTGGTCAGGTAAACGCTATTGAAAACCCCATTCCACCTACAAAGTCACTGGATTGGTCGCGACCACACGCGACCCAAGTGTCCCCAAGGTGCACTAAGCATGATTGGGCAGCGAATTTCAAAGCGTTGTATCTCGGACCTCGTGAGAGGTATCAAAAAATCATTAGGGGATACAAGATAGTGTTGCGGAGGTCTATAAAAATCTCTCTCAGCTTTGGGCGATTTGACTTCATTTGCGTTTGGCAAGGCAATCTCAGTCGATGCCAAAACTTGCAATGAGGGTCAGTTAAAAGTAGCTCCGTAATGTATATTTCAAACCGTCCATCCTGGCATAGAATTGCCTGCTCTTTTGGCTTTTATTGGCCGGGTAAATGCTAGTGACAACCCCATTCCACCCACGGAGTCACTGAAACACTCGCGACCACGCTAGACCTAAGTGTCCCCAAGGTGCACTAAGCATGATTGGGCAGCGATATTCCAAGGCTCTTATCTTGAACCTTGTGAGAGGTATCGACAAACCATTAGCGGATACAAGATCATGTTGTTGAGTTCTAAAAAAAATTCTCTCAGTTTTGGGCAATTTGACTTCATTTCTGTTTGGCAAGGCAATCTCAGTCGATGCACAAACTTACAGTGAGGGTCAGTTGAAAGTAGCTCCATAGTGTATATTTCAAACCGTCCATCCTGGCATCAAATCATCTACTCCATTGACTCTGGTTGGCCGGGTAAACACTAGTGACAACCCCATTCCACCCATGGAGTCACTGAAATGCTTTCGACCATGCTTGACCCAAGTGTCCCCAAGGTGCACTAAGAATGATTGGGCAACGATTTTTGAAGGCTTGTATCTTGGACCTCGTGAGAGGTATCCATAAACTGTTAAGGGATACAAGTTCATGTTGTCGATTTCTACAAAAACCTCTCTTGATTTTGGGCGATTCAACTTCATTTGCATTTGGAAAGATAATCTCAATCGATGTCAAAACTTCCAATGAGGGTCAGTTGAAAGTAGTTTTGTTGTGTATATTTCAAACTGCCCATTCGGGCATCAAAGTGTCTAATCCATCAACTCTGGTTGGCTGGGTAAATACTAGTGACAACCCCATTCCACCCACAGAGTCACTGGAATGCTCATGACCATGCTAGACCCAAGTGTCCCCAAGGTGTACTAAGCACGATTGAGCAGCAATTTTCCAAGGCTCGTATCTCAGACTCTGTGAGAGGTATCAAAAAACCACCAAGGGATACAAGATTATGTTTCTGAGGTCTACAAAAAAATTTCTTGGTTTTGGGCGATTTGACTTTATTTCTGTTTGGAAATAAAATCTCAGTCGATGCCAAAACTTGTAGTGAGGGTCAGTTGAAAGTAGCTCCGTAGTGTATATTTCAAACTGTCCATCCTGGCATCAAAGCGTATGCTCCATTGGCTTTGATTGGATAGGTAAATGCTAGTGACAACCCCATTCCACCCACGGAGTCACTAGAATGCTCGCAACCACGCTCGACCCAAGTGTCCCCAAGGTGCACTAAGCACGATTGGGCAACAGTTTTCCAAGGCTTGTATCTCAGACCTCTTGAGAGGTATCTACAAAATGTCAGGGGATATGAGTTCATGTTGCTGAGGTCTACAAAAACCTCTCTTGGTTTTGGGCGATTCGACTTTGTTTGCGTTTGGAAAGGCAATCTCAGTCGATGCCAAAACTTGCAATGATGATCAGTTGAAAGTAGCTTCATAGTGTATATTTAAAACCGTCCATCCTGGCATCAAAGCATCTACTCCATTGGCTCTATTTGGTTGAGTAAATAGTAGTGAAAACCCCATTCCACCCACGAAGTCACTGGAATTCTCGTGACCACGCTAGACCCAAGTGTCCCCAAGGTGCACTAAGCATGATTAGGCAGCAATTTTCTAAGGCTCGTATCTTAGACCTCGTGAGAGGTATCAAAAAACCATTAGGGGCTACAATATTTTGTTGTCGAGGTCTACAACAACCTCTCCCAGTTTTGGGCGATTTTACTTCATTTGCGTTTGGCAAGGCAATCTTAGTCGATGCCATAACTTGCAATGAGGGTCAGTTGAAAGTAGCTTCGTAGTGTATCTTTCAAACGGTCCATCCTGGCATCAAACCGTCTATTCCATCAGCTCCAGTTGGTCGGTTAAAGACTAGTTACAAATCTATTCCACCCACGGAGTCACTGGAACACTCGCGACCATGCTTGAGCCAAGTGTCCCCAAGGTGCACTAAGCTCGATTGGGCAGCAATCTTCCAAGGCTTGTATCTTGGACCTTGTTAGAGGTATCAAAAAAATAGTTATGGGATACAGGATTGTGTTGACGAGGTCTACAACAACCTCTCCCAATTTTGGGCAATTTGACTTCATTTCTATTTCGCAAGGTAATCTCAGTCGATGCTAAAACTTGAAGTGAGGGTCAGTTGAAAGTAGTTCCACAGTGTATCTTTCAAACTATCCTTCTTGGTATCAAACCGTCTATTTCATCGGCTCTAGTTGGCCGGGTAAACATCAGTGACAAACCCATTATACTTGTGGAGTCACTAGAACGCTCGCGACCACGCTTGACCCAAGTGTCCCCAAGGTATGTGACTGAGGACAACAAGTTTTGAGCATGATGTTACAAAACAATGTCGGTTGAGTTTGACATATGTTTTATAAATTGATAAATGGTATCTAAAACACTTATTAGTTTTGGAAGTCTTTTGGAAAGTTTTGGAGGAAACAACCAAAAATAGTCGCTGCTGAACTTTTTGGAGAAAACAACCAAAAATAGTCTAGAAGTTAATGTACTATTGAAGGAAGGATTTGGGTATTGGTACAAAATAAAGAAGAATTTGAGTGATCTCGGTAATTTATTACATCTATTATAAAAAATTTAAACAAACTGACATATAACTTCAACAAGATATAATTTAAATCATAATGATAATCAAATATAACTTCAAAATATAACTTCAAGACATAGCAATCATAATCATAGTCAAGATATAACTTCACTATTCAATTACATATACATGAATAATAAATGTGTATATAAAAGATGACACAAATATAACATAAAAATGAAAATGCTATATATGTAGAAAGTATCAAAAGTATCTCCATATACAAATATGGCACATGCCATTTCAAAATGTCTACAAAATCAATGTTTCAAGGTGTACAATGTGGCATATATGCCATCTAAAAATGTGTCAAGTGACATCTCTAAATGAACACAATTAAAACTACATCCTATGTCGTAGGGGGATCATCAAAATGTAGCCTCTTTGAAGAATTATTTGGCTCTGATTGATACTGCATCAAAAATGAGTTCAATCCCAAGTTAGATTGATTAGTTTACATGATTTGTACATTTATTTAATTCATAATTTGAACACGAATTTAATTATAAGTTATAACTTAATACAAACATATGTACATGGCCTCTCAGTCACCTACCATGATCAGGTGTCCTAACATAAGCCTTTGGTAGTGAATGGATAGTGCCACCAATACCAACTCTGACCTATAAATATATATTTGCAATAATGAGATTAGTAGAGTGGTGTAGGGGCCCAAGGTGCAACATAGAGTAATAAATTCACAAAATAGGATGATAGCATAATAAAATTACAAATTGATTGAACTATTTAATTAAAACTTACGTCCACCGATACCTCCTTTGGAATAGTGGGCTGGGTCAACAAAGATAGGAATGATTCTCGTGGGGCCTCTCTCACACTAAGAGTAACCTATGAGAGTCAAAAAGATAGTCAATTATATATAAATGTACTTCATCATAACAACCCTGGTTACAAAATACAAGTAACAATATGTAGAAATCTATGTACAATCAGGCTATCACTCCAAATTGAGATGCCTGTGATCCCAGGCTCCCGAGCCTGTGTCAGGACATCGTCGTGAGCCACACCCTATACAATAAAGTGCATGTAAAATATTTATTACTACACACAAGTAAAATACATATGCATGCATAATTAATCTTAAACAATTAATTACCTTTCCTTTGTTGACACATGAGGAAGGAACCCCCTCATGCCCCCTACTGACATCAGCTGAGACCTACAAGAGTATAATAAGATGACAATATATTAGTAAATGTATGAATTTTATTGCTGTAATTGATAGAGATTTCAACATGTACACCAAATGATATAAAAAAACTAATGGGTACATAATTTATAATATACCATATAGGTGTCAAGGCCAAATGAAATGGCCGAAAGTGTGGAGTCATCCACCTATCTCAACTCCTCCTCTGTCATCGAATGGACATAAATAGACCAAATATATATACATAAGTGCATACAGTCATTAAAACTAATCTAAATAAATAAATTATTTTTAAATTAAATAAGTCATGTGACAAATTTATTTATAATGTTTACTCTTACCATATCAATAGGACTCCATGGCTCTATGTACCCCTCCTTAGCACTCTCATGAGACGCAGATGCTCCATGAGGTGTTGCAACCTCTATAGATGGGTCTCCTATGTCCTCCTCATCAATAAGATACTGATATGTATCAACATCAGTAAGCGGTTCGAGACACAAATTCTTGCACATAATGCAAGTATGGAGCACGCATACATGTGAACTGCTGCCAGATGTCGATGCACCAACATCATCCGCACCAGGAGGCAACAATGAACTGGTTTGCATGATCAACTAATCACTCAACATGTGACTAGCCCTAATACTCTGTGAGGTAGCCTCTGCAATGATATCAGGATGCTGCACTGGAGGAGGGGGTGCGACATCAATGGGGGGGACAAAGGTAGTGGCCTTTTTGCACTGAAAAAATGGCCTAGTCTAAGGAGCTCCTCTGCCTACACCCATGTTGGGCCTCATGCTCCAATAATTAACATTGTGACCAAGCACAAACTCAGCATACAATATTTTTATGAAATAGAAAGGGAGCTCCAAATTTCTATGTAGTGGTTTATCAAAAACCATCCACCAGCGATTCCAAAAGTGTGTGCACATTGCTTCATTTGTGCACCATTTTATTAATTAATTTAAGCTTTTTGGGGTCAAATTTTAATCTGGTTTCAGGATTAACAAAAAGGGAGGCTATATCTTCCTTAGTTATATTAAGGGCCACAACCCCATCATGGTCAAGCCCGTCATCAATTTGGGCATGTATATCATCATACCAATGAAGAGCAGCATTATGTTGCTGCGTAAGGGTGTCAATGTTTTCAAAAATGGTATTTAGGGTGGAAAGCATAGGAGCTAACATAGGTATATTCTGATACATGTTTTTGAAGCCCCGTATAGTGTTCAAATTATCTTGTATCAAATCCTCTAAAGATTGAGGGTTTTGAGGCAGTTCTGGATTATTTTGGGGATCATTATTTGGTGGGGGAGGGTTACTATCTTCATTGTTGTTAGCCATACCTGATTAAATAATATACAAATATAAATTTCGAATTGATTTCATATATTATTAAAAAAATCAATACAAAACCCCATTTTAACCAAAAAAACTACATTTAACATGAAAATGAAATAAATTAATCAAGATATAGCAAGAATTTACTTACCGGATAAACTGTGGAGTTGAATTTGTTGTTGGAGAAATCAAGCACCCGAAAAAATTGTGTATAGGATATTTAGAGCCATTTTCCAAACCCAAAATGATGAGAGAAATGAGGAAAGCGGCTCGCGGGTTTTGATTTATGCCACAGGTTTCGGGTACCTAATTTTTTTGGGTACCCGATTAGGCTTGTGCTTTGGTGTCAGGTTTGCCTAGGTGTACTAACACCTAGGCCTACTAGAAAGTCAACAAACATTTTCATACGTTTTTAGATGAGTGAAAAGTGGATTTTTTTCACATCGCCACTTTTTGGCCCCTCATGATCTTGCACATACCCAATATTTTATATCTTCTTTATGGATTTCTTTAGATGACAACCACCTACAAGGGATTGAAGACACAAAAATATATAAATACAAGACTTTACAATATATTACTTGTTTTATATTATTGTTTGATATATTGAACAAATATCACTGCTTACCTCATGTATTTTCCAAGATCATATATCACTTGTTTGATATTATTGTCAAAGTTTTCTGGGAGCGATAGGGGTAGAAAATACTGCAATAATTGTCAACTGATCATTTCATACAATAAAAATTGAATGCATTTACACAAATATATTGTAAATACAAAAGACTGTGACTTAGCTTGATAAAGGTATGCCAATCATACGTTTTCATCCCTGACCCAAAATCACTCTTCTTTGATATGACATTGCTTATATTCACAGCAAATCTTGTAGGAAATTAAATTTTGCATATGAATTATTTTATGGCATTACTTTGTTACTCTGTTAATAACCAAGGAAGAGCACTTGCATTAATCCGGTCTCCATTTCTATTTGATTCAATGATATTTTTCATTGCATGATTGGAATCATGAATGTCACAACAAATTTTGCCAAGTTTTTCTTTGTCACGCCTTCCATCCAATATTTTCCACAGTGTCTATGTTACATTCTTTCTAATATGCATAGTATCAAACAAATGCACAATTTGTAGTTGTTCATAGTAGGGAGCCTAATAATTCTCCAAGATAACATTTTAGTCACTTTGGAAGCTGGTCAGCGTTGCCTTTGCGACCTTCAAGATCGTCAACTACATAATTAGCCAACAAAACACAATCAAAATATATAATTTTCAAACATCAACCATTAGGTGGAGTGATATTACCTTGAATTGTATTATATTCCAACTGCCATAAGCGAGATGTCATTCTTCAGGGCTTTGATGTAGTCTCTTCTTTCCCATTGAAAAGATGTTTTTCTACACTTCGATACTTATGATTTCTAGGGAGGAAGTGCCTATACTCATCAAACACCTGCTTTCTTAAACTTTTGGAATGACAAGATTTCATCTTTGGACCACACATTGGACATGAAATTTTTTTCTTCGTTTGAAGACCTACAAGATAACGATACAATTGGATTAAATATGTGAATTTTTAGAATTAGAATTATTGCGTACAACTAGAATTTACCATAACATACCACATAAATGTGTCAACCCTGGAGCATCATGAATTGTCCACACAAGTATTGCATGGAACTGAAATTGTCTTTGTCCAATTGGTCTAGAGATGTCATACATAGTGAAACCATTCCATAACACCAACAACTCATCGATAAGAGGTGCAATATATACATTCATATCTTTCACTTGGTACTTACCTAGTTGAATTAACAACATCAGATAATTATTGTGGCTATTTCACTTCAAGACTTATAATTACATGTAGATAACTATAAAATAATAAAATACCTAGAACAATCATTTCCAACATTATGTGCTCCCTCTTTATTGACATCCATGGTGGAAGGTTATTGTTGATAACAAAAATAGGCCACACTGAGTAAATAGATCTCATCTCTCCATACGGATTGACACTGTCTGTTGCCAGAGAAAGCTTGAGATTTCGAGGTTCTTCTTTAAAGTGTGGCCATTTTTCCTCTATGTCCATAAATGATGAACCATCCATAGGCATTTGAATAATATCATCCCGAATCCTACTGCGTGCATGGTAATCCATAAATTATGCCAAGCTATTGCGCCTGAATAATCGTTTCAGACGTGGAATAATGGGGATGTAACATAGAACCTTGCGAGTCACCTTTTTTTCATTTGATCATCTTGATATCGGCTCGTATGGAATTCATGGCATTCTATTTCATATTTGTGTTCTTTATGATAAATAATATGATCTTTGAGACAAGCATCTATTTCTTGATACTCCATTCCAATATGTTTCATAATGGCACATAATTCTCGATACGAGTGAGGGAGAACATTTGATGGTGGTAACATAAACTCACCTATCAATCTACAAAAAAAAATATAAGTCATTACTATAAACAATCTTAATGGTACATGTTTCACCTTTTATAAACTATAATGATGTATATGACAAACCTTAGCATACATGACATTGCTATATTGGATAAACCATTCATAACGTTCAAATTAATCAACAACAATAAAGCACAAAGAAGAGTAGATTAGGAGCCTTCGTAAAGGGTTGTGTTCACCTTCTAAAGTATAGGTATATCATGGATGATGTCAATGTCATCCCCATCATCATAATCATCATCATCAGTAGTAGCACCAGAAGCACTAGTACCAAATGTGTCAACGATCAATGTATTTATACCATCATCTTCAAATGTGTCTCCTAGCACATGATCGTCATCTTCCATGGGATAATGATCTTCAGCTTCAATACTCACACCTCCATGTTCCTCTATATTCACACCCCCATGTTCCTCTGAGATGTGGTGGACCATATCACGTACTACACTAGGGAGATCGACCTATATAAAAATGATGATAATCAAACCCCCCTTCAATGTGATAATCAAACCTCCTTCCATGGTTCATATGACATATATTAATTGTGAAAACAATATAACAAACAAAAATTACCAATGGATGATTATAATCAAACCCCCCTTCAATGTGACCATTCTCCCTACAATGTCTCTTTGTTGTTTTGATTTTGACTCTTTTTTTCTTTAAGCCATTACAACTCTTGCATGGACAATAACATTTGTCATCGCCTTCTCTTTGAAAGTTAGACAACAATCTAGTGATTGTCTCCCTATTTTGATCGAATTCCCTTGTATTATCTGACATGAT
>MU226939.1:31779-56491 GCA_018584345.1 Thuja plicata
ATGTCTTGGTAAATAAATTATATTTATTGAACCTCTTTATCCTCTTTCCCACAATTAACTAATTTATTTTAATTAATTGGCTAATTTCCTTAAATTTAATTATTAAAATCCTCTCATTTATTAACTTGTGTCAACCCCCTAATTTCTCTCCATCCCACTTTTCCCTCTTATTTCATAATTACCCTAATTTCTCACATGGCATTCCCATTGATTTCTCTCATTTCCCGCCCCATTAATTTATGCTTCCAAAATTACTAATCAATTTTTCATAGTTTGTCATTTTCCAAAATGAGTTCTCAAATGCAATCATAACCCTTGATTAATCTTTTTCTTCTCCGGCATCAAGGTCGTTTGTCACCATAGTCTTTCCTGTCTTTTCCATTTCCTTCATATCGGTTGAACTTTAATCTACAAAGAATGAAATTTGTTCCTTCAAAAAAATGAGAGCAATATGGTCTTATTGATATCCCTATCAAACTTTAACTTTTCCCTAAAGTCCTCCATGACAGCCACATATCATTGGCCAAGAAATTCCAACATTTTTGGAAGAAGAAAAGGGGCTCTTGAGCATTGTATTGTCATCTATTCTGAGTTATGAAATCTATAATTATTGATAGCTAAATCCTAATTATTTTCCCTCCAATGGTGGTTGTTGACTTTCCATCTTGGAAGTTATTTGTGTGTATTTAATTATCAAATCAATGACATTTGGAAAAAAATTAGAGCATTCCTATCATTGGATGGTAAGGATAAGAAGAGGAAGTAGTAGGTCAAATGGGACTAGTGCTATGTGGAAAACAGGCCTGGTGGTATGGGGTTAAAGGACTTGAGGAAGCAAGGGATAGCTCTTGTTGTCAAGTAGATTTTTTAGGGCTATTGAAGGGGTTGAACCATGGAAGGGTTCAATCAAGAATAATCTCTTTGGAAGTCCCAAAAGGTGCCAAACAATGGAAGAACATGTCTCTCAGTGACCTCCTTATGTGTAGGCAGGTAGTTATCTGCATATGACCCAATGTATTCTAGAGTCTAAGGCATGGGCCTTAGTCGAGATAAGTTACTAAATTTTTCTTTCTAATAGATAAGAGAAATTTTTATGGACCAAAGTCTATCTAGTGGAACTTGGAACATAAGGGAAAGAAAATTGCATAATTATAAGGCTTCTCTACCAAAAAGCGGCCCTGACTTGGTATCAAATGCTTTAAATATATCTTATGTAATGGTCAGCAACTGGATTGGGCTACTCTTTGCATGAGGTACCATATGCCTCAATCGAATTGGAGGACCTATACTAAGCTTGTATGGTTTTTAACTTTCCTATCACCTCAAACATTTCAAGGAATTTGAAATGGATTGATGGATCCCTTTTATGCAAAACTAAAGCTGAAGACATATACAAAACTCTTTCTAACAACTTTATTATATTTGAGCATACTAATAGATCTTGGAATATTAATGTTGAGAATATAATATTACAAAAACACTTTCAAAGACTAAAATTATAATATTATGGACTAACATTTTGGAAACTAAAAAGACTTGTTTCAGGTGGTTAATGATCCTTGAAAGGATGCCATATAAATGCATGGTTTTAATTCTTATTTGTGCTCTATATGCAGGAAAACTAATATCATTAGACACATTTTTTTATTGTCTCTTTTCTAAAGATACTTGCTATATGATTTGTAATGGATTCCATGTTTGGAGTAACAATTATAACAATATTTGTATTGAGATTGTTTTGGCTAAGTTGGAGGCATGAAAAATACGCATAGCTTATTTTGGCTTTCTTTTACTACTAAATATTTATGGTACATTTGGAAAGTAAGAAATAATGAGATCTTTAATAGGGTAAGAAGAAAGCTTACTGAGTCGTATAAGAGACACACTTTGATATTGCCTCACAAGTCACAGTAATGATAGAGATATCAAACGCCAAATTTCTCAAGTTGCTCAAGGATAGAATTGTGACATTGACTTGGAAAGAGATGAGATATGGACACACATGGTTAATCAACATGTTCAATAGAAAAATGATTAGTAGATGGAGTAGGTTTTGCAACACTGGCCAAATAATCAAAATATTGTGACTCGCCTATACATCTTTCTAAATCTTAACGTAGGTGATCATCATATTGACTAATATCAGCTAAAGGGATCCCTTCCTCTGATGAAATCACAACATATGTTCTCATTAGGTCCTCAAACAAAAAATTTGTAATATGCTCATCATATTGACTAATATCAATCAGGCCATCATAGGGTATACACCTCTAGTCATGTAATATGCTCTTAACCAAAGGCTAAAAAATAAGACATACCTCAAATGGTGAGTACGCGTTGGCTTGTTGATGAGTACGTGGTGGCTTGTTGATCTTATACTTGAAGTCACTGATAGAATAAAAAAAATGACTTTTCAATACGCTGCAACCACAAATGAAATAATTTGAACATCAAAAAATTCACAAATTACAAGTTGTTATACCCTAAACATGAAGGAAACCAGCTGAATTGCAAACTCGGGGGTAACACTAGTGCTAACCGGTGATGAACAAGCTGTTGGATTCTTTAATTGTGACTGCTAGATTCAATACAACAAGAGCCCTCTTCGCATAATGATATAGTTTACTAATTAGGGCCCTCTTCCGCTCGCATGCACAGCTTGATCACAAATGAGCCTTTCTTTTTATTTTTCTTTTTTTGTTTATAATAAAGAGGGTTTCACAATTACGATGGTATTGTTGCTATTATGACAACATCAGGGGCACTTGAAAAAAAAACACAAAAATCACACACAAATGGTAGTGCCGTCGCAAATTGGCATCAAAATTTGACCCCAAATGTTGTAGTGGGTGGCAATAGAAGATGAGAATGAATATGAGATTCCTCACTAGGTACATCCCCTCATATGGATGGTGAAGATCCACATGATGGCCAAGAGTAATTACATCCTCTTGGGCTTAGAGTAGCTTGGATTGATTGACTATGGACTCTTCACTAATACAACCCCTCATGTGGATGGTGAGCATCGCATGATGGCCAAGAGGGATAACATCTACTCTTGGGCCTAGGGTAAAGGATTGAATGAGGCACCATAATATTCCCTTGTCCTACCTCTCTTATGGTTTGAATCATCAATAAAATAAATATGTTTCTATGATTAAAATAATGTCCATACCCTCAGTAGGAGAGATCTCTACCTTTAATGTCTCTAATAAAGAATATCTATTTTTTGGATTATGTTTCAATGATTTCCTAACACGTTTCTAGACCTCAATTAGGTACATGGGTAGACCTCAATTAGGTACATGGATGTTACTACTTCTAATTTATTTCTTTTTCTATTAGAATTTGTGATTTCGAGAAAAAAAAATAGGGTATTTACAAAAGGGGACATTACAAGTGGTGTTAAAGAAACATTCTTGTCATCCTATAGGGTAAAGATAAGTCAATGGATGCATTCCACTCAATGGGGAAGGATCTAATAATTGTTAGAATAGTCCCAAAGGATAACTGAGAGGGGGGGTGAATCAGTTATCAGTAACTTTAATTCTTTTTGATTCTATAACTTCATAATACAATAAAGTAAATGCACATTCAGATAACACAGTACACAACACATAATTTGATTACGAGGAAACCAAATGGTAAAAACCCCGGTGGGAATTAGCACCCACAATGAACTATACCTTTTTATAGTACCCCCTTTTAGAAGATATTTCAACCTTATTAGGATTTGTACATTACAATACAATAAGTATAGTGACCTAGTTAAGGGTCAGACCCTGTTAGGAGTCTTTTACAAATAACCCTGTTAGGGGTGGTGGACTCACTGTCCAAAAGCTCACTACTTAATGGTGAAGGCTACAACCTTCTGAAGAACAGATATGAACTATATCTAATGATGAACTGTAGAGTAGACCTGATGTCTTGATCAACTCCAATGTATTATAATCTTCTACTACTTCTTCACATAGATCCTTGATGAATGAAACACATCTTGTATTCTACTCTGTACTTTTCCTGTCTCTTTTCGTATCATTCACACTTAGCGTACCACAAATGACTTGATATAAGTATCCTCTTCAAATTATGAGATCATGGGACATGTTAGATGACTCTTAATAACATCTTTGTTAGCTTTGCTAAGCACGCAAACAATATTAAGTCCGCGCAACACAAACTGAATAGACGTGACGCTTCACCAAGTTGGCCTCACCAAATTAACTCTAACTTTGCAATATTCTTGTAACACATTAGGCACCTTTGGATAACTATCATCAACTCATAGATAATCATAAATATACACACGCTTATCCTAAAGATAGGTGCAACTCAAGAAACACGTCAAATACGTCAGCTTTGAACAGATACTCTTCTAGAACTGTAACTGCCAATAACAGAATTACACAACTTGACTGAAACATCATATCTAGATTTGTGTGTATGAACATAACATACTAAACATGTCTATAATATAAATATATCCACACAAGGCTTGACATCATCATTCTGATCACTACTGTATATTATATATTGTCATAAATGACAAACATACAATCAATCATCTATACAGAAACAAATCTCCAACAATCTCCCCCTTTGACATTGATGGCAACATATGATATTAAAAACATCTTCAGCACATGGTGTCTTCTTTCTTATACAATCTTCTCAATATCCTCATCAAAGATTCCTCTACACTGCTTCAGTTTTTCTGACTCTTTTTATACTCCCCCAGAGTATATGCTCCCGCTTACTATATACTCCCCTTTTGACATCAATGGAAAAGGGTGCCATAAATAATTAAACACAGGTACTACCCCAGAAGTAGAGTAGTCAACCATTCATTAGTCACAAAGGACTGATGTTCTTGCTACTTTATCTAATCAGACTCAGGAGAGGGAATTACTCCCGAATTCTCCCTGAGATACTCAAAAGTATCTTTTGAAAGAGGCTTTGTGAAAATATCTGCCAACTATTCTTTGGTGCTCACATAGTCCAATTTCACTTCTTTATCTGCAACCTTTTCTCTTATAAAATGATACTTGATCTCTATGTGTTTTGTCTTTGCGTGCATCACAGGGTTCTTAGACATGTTGATAGTGCTAGTGTTATCACAGTGAATAATAATAGGATAATCAACCTGAATACCAAAGTCTTTAACCATCTACTTGATCCAAACCATGGTTGAATAATTCAGTGCTACTGCAACATATCCAGCTTCTGTTGTTGACTGAGAAATACAGTTCTACTTCTTGCTTATCCAAGAAACTAACCTGTCTCCAAGGAATACTGCTCCCCCTAAAGTACTCTTCCTATCATCAATACAACCTTCCCAATCTCCATCTGTATACACATGAAGTTGTACATTCTCTGATTTAGGATACCATAAACCATAGTCTATAGTTCCCTTTAGATATTTAAATATCCTCTTGATTTCTATTAGGTGATTCTACTTGGGTTCAACTACAAATATTCCAACAATGCCAACTGTGTTAGATATGTCAGGTCTAGATTGAGTTAGATAAATGATTTTTCCAATCATAGATTTGTACAATGTCTTATCAACTGTTGTGGAGTCATCATATTTTGAAAGCTTGCTTCATGTTATCATAGGAGTGCATACTGGTTTACATTCTTCCATCTTGAAGGTCTTCAGTATTTCCTTTACATATTTTGACTGATTAATGAATATACCTTTATCTGTCTGCTTTGCATTCAGTCCCAAAAAGTATTTTATAGGACCAATCATGCTCATTTCAAATTCATTCTGCATTTCTCTTGCAAATGTTGCACTATGCTTGTCATTACCTCCAAAGATAATGTCATCAACAAATATGGCAACTAGTAGTAGTCCATCAAGTGTCTCTCTTGTGAATAAGTTACAATCTATTGCACCTTTCTTGAATCCAATCTTGGTAAGATAGCCATCAAGTCTCACATACCGAGCTCTTGGGGCCTGTTTAAGACCATAGAGTGCTTTCTTCAATCTGCATACCATGTCTGGTTTATTTGAAAGATTAAATCCTTCAGGCTGTTCTATATAGACTTCTTCCTTCAAGTCACCATTCAAAAAAGCTGATTTTACATCCATTTGGTAAACTTTAAATTCTTTGAATGTTGCATAGGCCAAGAAAAATTTAATGGCTTCCAGTCTGCTCACATGGGCAAATGTATCAGTGTAGTCTATTCCTTCTCTCTGCGTATATCCTTTACATACCAATCTTGCTTTGTTTCTTACTACTGTACCATCTTCATTCATCTTGTTTCTGAATACCCACCTTGTTCCAATCACATTTTTGTCGCTAGGTCAAGGAACCAATTCCCATGTATTATTCTTAATTATCTGATCTAATTCTTCTTTCATTGCATTCTTCTAGTCAGAATCATTACAAGCATCTTCAATACTTAAAGGTTCAATCGGTGAGAGTAAACATACCTCTTCATCCACTGACAGAATTTTTGCTTTAGATCTGGTCAAGACTCTGCTGCTCTGATCTCCAATGATGTCATCCTTTGAATGGTATCTGGATGTGAATTTTGGAACTTTAGGTGTTACTTCTTCTTCTGTAATATGTGATTCTTCTCTACTTGATTCAGGGTCATTGCATGGGACATCAATGCAATCAAACATTTCTTCAATAATAGTATCTTTGCTGCTAGGCCTAGGTTCATCTTCAATCATAGGTGCATATTCATAGTACCTCTATTGAACCATAAACTTTTCATCAATTTTTACATGAGTATTTTCTATTATCTTTTTCAATCTTAAATTGAAACATCTGTATGCTTTGCTTTTTGTAGAGTAACCAAGGAAAATATCTTCATCACTTCTAGCATCAAACTTACCAACACCATCATCTCTCTTGATGTAGCACTTGCTGCCAAAGATTCTGAAGTATTTCACTGTAGGTACATTACCAAACCAAATTTCATAAGGTGTTTTGTCCACGCCTGGCCTTAGTTGTGTTTTTTTGATAGTATAGACTGTTGTATTGACTGCATCTCTCCAATAGGTGTGCGCAACTTTTCCTTCAATCATCATAATGTGCACTGTATCAAGAATGATCATGTTCCTCCTTTCCGCAATCCCATTCTATTGAGGGGTTCTAGGAGCACTCAACTATCTTTTTATTCCATGTTCTTCACAGTAATCATAAAACTGATCAGAGGTGAACTCTCCTCCTCTATCTAATCTCTGACATTTCATTTTTAGTCTAGATTCATTCTCAACCTTAGCTTTGAATATTTTGAACTTTTCAAAGGCTTCAGACTTCTCCTTTAAGAACGCAACCCACATCATCCTTGAAAAGTCATCAACAAACAAAATGAAGTACCTTTCTCCGTAGTATGATCTTGTTTGTGTAGGACCACATAAGTCTGTATGCACTAGGTCTAGCTTATTCTCAGCTGAGTTTTGCTTGCTTCTGAAAGAGATTCTTACATGCTTTCCCATAACGCATTCCCTGCATATTGTGTCTACTAGTCTTGCAATACTAGGAAGATCTCTGACTTCCTTGACATTACTTATTTTTACTATGTTATCAAAATTGATATGATAGAGTCTCTTGTGCCATAACCAACTGTCATCCACTTTTGCAACAAAACAACTTATATCTGAATTGAGCTGAAAAACATTACCTTTTGTTTTTTATCCTGATGCAATCATGTCTCCATCTTTGTTGCTAATGATGCATTTGTTGTCTTTGAATTCCAAATGATAACCTTTGTCAAGTAGCTATCCAACACTTAGTAGATTGTGATGTAATCCATCAACATGCAAAATGTCATCTGTCTTATTCTTTCCATCCAAGGTGATGGATCCTCTGCCTATGATAGGTTTGGGAGTGTTATCTCCAAATCTAACCATACCACCTTTGTACTTTTCTAGATGAACAAATCTATCTTTATCACTTGTCATGTGGTGAGAACAACCTCTATCAATGATCCAATCAGTTATGATGTCTACTTTGGAAATTAGGGCTAACTCCTGGGCTTCTTTGTCATCTTCAATGTCCATATCCTCAAGAAATTTTTCCATATCTTTAAGGGCAATGAATCCAATTTCATCTTCTCCTGAATCTTCATCAGTTACACCTTCTTCAGCATGATAACATTCCTTTCTGTATTTAGGTTTATAATCAGGTCTGAATTTCTTTACTCTTGTAGGACACTTGGATGCAAAGTGGCCAATCTCGTTGCATGAAAAACATTTGAATGGAAGTTGTCCTTCATATTTCCCTTTGCCTTTCTTTTCTCTTTTATCAATCATAGCTATGATTTTTTCTAGTTCTTCACCAACATCTTCTTTCTCATTATTACTAGAGATGTGAGATTTCTTACCTTGAACTGATGCTTTGAAGGTTGTTTCACCTTTTGGTTCAGTCTTCAATCTTGATATCTCAAATGCAGAGATTTTATTGATTAAAGTCTCTCTCTTGAAGTCTTGTGAAAATTGCATAGTTTCCTCTAGAATACTGATCTTGTTCTCATAGTCTGATGTTAGAGTAGTCAGCAGCTTGTCCATTATATCTTCTTCTGATATTTCTCCACCATTGTTTCTGATTCCAGAAACTGGTTCATTTATCCTCTGATTGTAGGCTCTAATGTTCTCTTTAGGTAACATCTCAAGACTGTCGTATTTCTTTTTCCATGTCTTCCTGCGTGCATTCTTTGCTTGAATATCTCCTTCAAACATGTCTTCTAAATACTTCCATATAGTGTATGCCTTGTCTAACTTCTTGATCTCAAAAAATTCACTGTCAGATAGTGCACTAATAAGGGCTTCTTTGGTAATTGCATTGGCTGTGAATGTCTCCTTCTATCTACTAGTAGCATCATCTTTTGCAAGGTCTTTAAGTGAGGGAATAACAACTTCTTGTGTAGCTATCTCAAAGATGTCAAAACCAACACATTGTAAATGTGTTATCATTTTATTTTTCCAATCCAGATAATTCTCTCCATCGAACTTAGGACTCTCTTTTCTGAAGTATGCCATCTGATCTACCTTAAGCTATTAGGCTTTCTCCTCAAGGCACTTGGCTCTGATACCAATTGTTAGAATAGTCCCAAAGGATAACTGAGAGGGGGGGTGAATCAGTTATCAGTAACTTTAATTCTTTTTACTTCTATAACTTCATAATACAATAAAGTAAATGCACATTTAGATAACACAGTACGTAACACACAATTTGATCACGGGGAAACCAAATGGTAAAAACCCCGGTGGGAATTAGCACCCACAATGAACTATACTTGTTTATAGTAATCCCTGTTAGAAGATATTTCAACCCTGTTAGGAGTTGTACATTACAATGCAATAAGTATAGTGACCTGGTTAAGGTTCGGACCCTGTTAGGAGTCTTTTACAAATAACCTTGTTAGGGGTGGTGGACTCACTGTCCAAAAGCTCACTGCTTAATGGTGAAGGCTACAACCTTCTGAAGAACAGATATGCACTATATCTGATGATGAACTATAGAGTGGGCCTGTTGTCTTGATCAGTTCCAATGTATTATAATCTTCTACTGCTTCTTCACATAGATCCTTGATGAATGAAACACATCTTGTATTCTGCTCTGTACTTTTCATGTCTCTTTTCGTATCATTCACACTTAGCGTATCACAAATGACTTGCTATAAGTATCCTCTTCAAAGTATGAGATCATGGGACCTGTTAGACGACTCTTCATAACATCCTTGTCGGCTTTGCTAAGAATGCAAACAATATTAAGTTTGTGCAACACAAACTGAATAGACGCAATGCTTCACCAAGTCAGCCTCACCAAATTAACTCTAACTTTGCAATCTTCTTGAAACACGGTAGGCACTTTTAGATAACTATCATCAACTCATGACTAATCATAAATACACACACGCATATCCTGAAGATAGGCGCAACTCAAGAAACATGTCAAATAAGTTAGCTCTGAACAGATACTCTTCCAGAACTGTAACTGCCAATAACAAAATTACACAACTTGACTGAAACATCATATATGGATCTGTGTATATGAACATAACATACTAAACATGTCTACAATCTAAATATATCCACTCAAGGCTTGATATCATCATTTTGATCAAAACTATATATTATATGTTGTCATCAATGACAAACATACAATCAATCATCTGCACAAAAACAAATCTCCAACAATAACTTAGTTCACATATTGGACAATGACTAAGTGAGAAAGGAAAGATATGAATTTATTGTGTGTCATGGTTCTTTAATCTTGATCTTAATATGAATTCTTGATGTAACTTATTATTGTCTTTTATTATTTTTCGCTAGAAAATTTATTTTTCTTTGTTCTAATTCATGCATTTTGTGTTACAAAAATCACATTGTTTGAAGTAAAGGAGTGGTATTTCTTCACCACAAGGACAAAAAATATAATTTTTTTTGAATTGGTTCTAAGCAGTGTAGATAAACCCATTACCACTAGAGATTGATAACGAAATTGTAGAGTATTTTGTATAAAAAATAATGAAATGATAAGAAATTTTTATTTTATGAAAAATTGTATCGAAAAATGATAAATTGTGAAATATACTAATTATGCATATATTTTTTTTAAAAAATTTCAAAATTAACTGTAAAACAAAATTCTTAAAAAGAATAAACAAAATTTGTAGAAAACAATCGCCATAAAGCTTGTCATACATTAAACACTTACATGCAAAATTCCCTCTTTATTTTAATTTATTTACAAGACTAGCTAAAGATCAATTTAATCCCTGTTTTGAAAATTGAAAATAGAAGATTTAGATGTATTTCAAGAAGTGGCTATTATATTTATAAGATCACTTTCAAAGAACAAAATCTCCTAAATTAAATTTTTATTTCATCTTCCCTAGTAAAAAGGTGTTTGGTGAAATAGATTATCAATTTCTAATTGTGGATGGGTAATTGACAATATAAAAAATAAAGAGATTAGGTAAATAGTCAATAAAAGACAAAAATAAGTTATCATAATGATTTAAAACCAATAAACAACAATAATATTTTTTTTCAAATCTAAATATAATAAATAGATATTTTTTATTTTAAAAATGATTTAGACAATATCATTCAAGAAAAGATATCTTATTCAACAATTAATTAATTAATATTTCAATATTTTTTTTAAAAAAGTGACTTTATCTAAATCATTCTTATACTTTTTCTAATATAATATTTTTTTTTGAACATGGATAAAATATTTATAAGTCAAAAATAAAAAATTCAAGTTATTTATATATCAAAAGTTAATAAAAAATTTAAATGCTTTAAAAATCATTTAAAAATAAAAATAAAAAGTTTAGACAGAAAACTTAAAATTAGAATAAACAATCAATATGTTGGGAATCTAACATTTTAACCATTAGATAAGATAACCATCAGAGTCAATGCCCTTGTGGAAGAAAAGCTGAAAGATATGAAAAATCAAATCAGTCATAATGGGCAAATGATTAGTATTATTCTCAAGCATAGTAACGAGGGGTAGATGACAAAGTTGGGAGCGCGGACCAGGTACAAAACTCAAAGTGGCATCAAAAAGAAAATCCCAGAGATTCCAAAGGAGATGAAAGCGCTGAAAGATTTCATCGATAAGATGGAAGATATGCAGAAAGAGGCTGAGGAAGCTTTTGAAAGTATAAAATAATTTTTATTTATGTTCTGTGCTGGAAACACAACTGTGTTTTACTGACAGTTTTCTGTTTTCTTTTTTTGGGGTGAATGGGGGTTCGTTGTCCTACTTTTTGTTTGTAGCAGGCTATCTATGTGTGTAAGGATTGTTGATGCTTATCTCTAGTACTTTTATGTAAAAAGTTTCAGGTTCCTTTCAAAACCTGTATTTACCTTAATCAAAAACATTTTAACCATTAGATCATTCAGTCTAAGAATGAAAAATAGAATGGTATTATCAGCTTGTTAGAAGCGCTAGCAAGTGGTGGAAACTCTCCACCACACTCTCTTCTTCGCCTCTCCCAACCATTCCTTCCTCCACCTCCCATACCATGTTACCTCCATATGTATACCACTCCTCTTCAGCGACCCATTTGGAATTCTGGGTAAAAACACCCATCCATGCCCATTTACCAGCTTCCAACTCCGAACTTCTGGAAATACGTTGTCCCAAACTATACTTACATCTTATATCCAAAGGCGCGAGTGAGTTACAATTTATAACAAAACATAGCATCATGGCCTTGCCATCGGAGGAACACTTGAAGCGCTTAAATTTGAATTTCTTTTTAGCAAAGAAGTGGACGTCAGAGAGATTACGAAAGGCTGAAGACTTTAAAAGTGACCCTGCATCAGCGACTGCCTTTGTACATATTATCATCTCTTCTGGCCATTTCTGTCCCAAAAAGAAAGCAAGTATTCGTTATGTTAATGAAATGAACCAAAAAAGTTAGAAGTATATATTTCTGGAAACAATATTTATTACCTGAATCATTTGAAGGCAAGGCAACAAAGTTGATCTCTTCTTTGCTATGAGATGCACGTGTTTCAGTCTTTGCAACTGCTCCCAGCTTTCTATGTCCGACACATCCCAACATTTACCACCATCTATGTAAAGCCCCTCCAATGATGTGCACTCTTCTAAACCTTGTATCCTCTTAACTTTGTTGCCATCAATTAGACTAAATACTTTCAGCGAAGTTAATTTGCCAAAACTTGGAAACATCTCCAACTCTGGACAAAGTCCTAGGTACAGACGTTGAAGGTTTACTAGGCCACCAATACCACTTAGGTTCCTTAGCCATCCACATCTTAAGACACATATATCCTCCACTGCTATTGGTAGAGTGTCGACCTCTCTTAAATGGTCATTATTTGAAAGACGAAGAGTTTTAAGGTGGGGACAACAGCCGTCAGAAATTGTGATCTTTGACACTCTTGTCCTCTTCAGCTCTATTGCCTTGAGATTGCTGAACCCCAAATCCAATTCACCCATTGGACAGTGAAATATTTTCAGAGTCTGAAGACTATTCAACTGCTTAAATGACTTTGGTAAAGATTGCACTTCTAAATTGCTTAATCCCAATTCCTCTAAAAGAGTAAGACATCCCATAGAGTCTGGTAAAGATTGCATCTGGAAACACCCTTCATCTGGACCTATCTCCATCACTCTCAACTTGCTGAGTTCACCGATGTTAATTGGGAGGTCCCTTAACTTCGTTCCCTCTAAATAGAGCTCACTCAAGGAAGCCTGATTTGTGATGTGACGAGGCAACTTCTCCAATTGATAGCAGTTATTAAGGTTCAAATACTGTAGCCTTGTCATGTTTTCTAGGATGTCTGACTGTAAGCTGAGTTGCTCACACCCTTCTAAATTAAGATGCTGCAGGAGCATGAGCTGCTTACAAGAATCTGGCAACATCCTCAACTGAGTGCAATGACTCAAATCTAGATGTTGCAGGTTTGTCAAATGGCCAAAACAGCTAGGCAGTGATAATAGTTCTTCAAATCTGCACAACTGCACATGCTCCAGTGATTGAAGATGGCAAAACTCCTCTGGCAGATTCTTCACATTGCCGTAATGAAGAGATATCTTCTTCAACTTCTTCAGATACCCTATGGACTTTGGAATTCTTTTTAGTTTATAGCAGTGAGAAACAGTCAACACTCTTAACTGCACTGGAACCTACAACCAATTTGAATTAAATTAAGACAATTTGAATTTAATTTAGAGGAAGAAAAAGATTGCAAAGAATATTTAATTCAAACTATAAAGATTGGAGAGAAATACTTACTTCCACTCCCTCCTTCCACAAGTCTACTATCTTAGGGCAGTCGTACAGCTCTAAAACTCTTAAATTTGTAAATGACATCCCTGACGGAAGAGTTTTATGAGTGATTCCAGTGCAGCTAAACCATGCTAACTCTCTTGACAATTTGGCAACGTGTAGATTGTTCACAAATTTTTCTCCTACTGAAAGAATCTTTAATCCGCAAGGGAAAAGTCTTCTAGCTGGTTTGAAGCCACAAAGCCATATGCATGTATTTAACAGGGAATCAGGTAACTTGCGAATGTCATTAGTTGCTGCATTCAATATCATTCCTCTTATCTGGATAGAGAAAAGCAAAAGCAACAAACTTAAACTAGAACGAGGTGAACATACAATCTAATAAACAAACAAGATAAACAAGTTTCAATGCTATAATTTGTAACTTTACAGCGAGTACTGAGAAATAACTATTAATATTAACCTTACCTGCTCTTGTTTGTTAATCGCCGTAAGCTGACGAGGAGACCATAGACGATGAGGTGAAAGAGTACTTGCAATTTCCCTACCTAAATCTCTCAGGTGGTCATGCATCCTTATCTCATTATCACCAACAACTTCAACAAGACACTTATTTGCAAGCCTCTCCCAACCCCACTGACCACTCCATCCTGATCCTTCCCATACTGCAATGGCGATCATCTTGTTTTGGCCAATGAAGAAACAAGCTAAATCCAAGAACATCTGTTGCTCTTCTTTATCTAAAGCATCATAGCTCACCTTTAGTCTATTTATAATGTCATTGGGCAATATTCTAGAAATTTTATGCAGTAAATCCTCCCATAAATCTTTATTAGAGCACCCATGGAGCTGACCTCCAAGCACCTTTAAAGATAAGGGTAAGCCATTATTAATACTAACAAATCTTTCAACAAGATCTTCAAACCCCAATAGAGGAGAAGATTGTAAGAATGCATGCCAACAAAAAAGTTGCTGGGCATGAGACCGATTCATTGATTTCATTTCATAAATGCAAGAGATGCCGCAAGCATTGAGTACTTCCTTGTCCCGTGTTGTGATAATGATCCAACTCCCAGATGCAAGGCTACTCTTTCCCGGTAGTAAAACTTCTAACTGATCCCTATGATCGACATCATCCAAAACGACAAATACAGAAAGAAATCTCAAATAATTAGAAAGAATCGTCTTGCCTTGCTCTGTGTTGTCAAATGGTTGATCATTGAATACAAACCCCAAATCTTTAAGAAGTTGTCTCTGTTTTATATGCAACTCCGTTTTGCTTGCAGCATTTCTAACATCAAAAACAAAACTAGATTTTCCTATTAATGAACTGTTTTTATTATATAATTCTTTTGCCAGAGTGGTCTTCCCAGATCCACCCATACCCCAAATTCCTACAAGTTGGACATCAGAATGATTTTTTGCAGCTTCACTAACTGTCATTTCAAAATCTGCTACAGCTTCCTCAAGACCCACAGGATGTGTTGCTACCTCTAATGGTACTATTTTCATTATTTTCAATACTCGATTCACAATATTCTTCAAAACCCTTTGCTTTTGCTCCTCTCTAAACAATGGTGAAACATGGTTTTGGAATAACAAAAAGGAAGAAGCATCAATAAACAGTGATCATTCAATCAAAGATAAGCACATATGAGAAATAGAGAAATATTGCATGGAAGGGAAGATACACAGATGTACAGAAGAGAAGAGAGAAAGATAAAGTGTTGCTTACTCGTTATTAAAGATGATTTCACCCTCATAAAATGAAGCATTGAAAAGTGCAGTCTTCCACTCCTGGAGATTGTGTGTATATCTACCCTTCTCTTCATACTCCGCAAACGAAGTTTCGTAGATTCCTTTCAAATGGCGAAGATGGGCAGGCTCAACTTGGTAGAAAATAGGAATAATAGGTGCGCCGGTCTTGAGGATAAAGGACAGCTCGGCAAGACACCAAGGCGATTTTGCATATGTCTCGGAAAATATTGCAATGTGAAGGGAAGAAGTAGACATTGCTTGTTGTAATTCTGTGGGGAAGAAATCTCCCAATTGAATATCTTGGGAATCAAGAAAGACCTTGAGACCCATAGCATAGAGGGCTTTATAGATATCTCCGGCCAGCTTGTCCTTTACATCTGGGCCGCGATGATTAATAAAAACATCGTATACCGACTTCTGTAATGGAGATGGTGATGTAGCAGAATTGGATGCAGGAGGAAATGGAGGTGCAAGGCTATGAAAAGCATTTACAATCTCAATCTCTGATTGATGAGAAGTGGAAGCCATAGAATCTGATTCGGCTGAAAACAGAGGCAGAGGAGAGCAAGTCAAGAGTACTCAACTTGGTAGCGCTGAGAGAAACAGAGGAGTTATATAGAGATTAAAAAGAGGGTAAGCGAAATATCTTCCTTAGATTGGCTCAAACAGCTGGCGTCCCAAATATTGAACGGAATTACCTATTCAAGATGGCTTGGAAAGAATCAGAAGAAATTTGTTCGGGCCAGTTTATTGGAACGTCTTCTACGATTGGGAAAACGGAGTCCTCCAATAAAGAATCGTGTTTGATTGTTTTGATCAGCATATTCGTCTTCATAGGCAGAAAATAGGATAAAACAGTCTTTATTCTACATGGCTGGGCGGTCGACCCAATACAGCGTGCGCAACGGAAACCAATTTACTACACGATTAATTGGTTTTCTTACGATTCTTCAATCGATGAGTTCGAAATAAATTCTTCAATCATTAGAAGTTTCAAATTCCTCCAAGAAAATTAATAAATAAAGAAAAATGGTATTTTATTTATGTTTTTATAATTCATTCTATTTGAAGTTTGAAGCTTAAATTTTCAGTTGAATTACACTCGCAATTAATGGATTATCAGTTTTAAAGTATTTCTAGAAAACTTATCAATACCTATTAATTTTTTTAGGATGTCCGCATTATGAATACTTGTTGTTTACCAAATGCATAAGGCTTTTAGAGGGGTACATAGACTATAAGGAGAATGAAAACTATTTAAGAAGAAATGATACCATCATTAATGAGATAAACATCAAGGCAAGAGAGTAGCAACTGGAGTATATTTAGACCAAATGTTAATCTCTCGTTGAAAGCTTTAATTTGAATTCCAAACAAATATATCGATTGATGGAAGTGTTCCAACTAGGTTTAAATTCACCAAACCTAATGCACCTTCCTAGCATAGGAGAAAGCCAATGGTAATGTGGGTTCCTATTGTGGGGATAAGAGTTAATTGTTTGAACCCCAATTCTTAACAAACTATTCATTAAAGCTAAATAATGAAAACTTCTATTTTTTCAAAAATATTATTTTTTAAGATGAAAACAAGAGTACATATTTGCTTTCATAAAGGTTTAATTAATAATCAGCTAATAAATGTTTAATTTTATAACCACAGTTGACTACCAATATATATAATTTATATTTCAAATATACATATTATTTTATAAAAATAGTGATATGACATGAACAACTTTAGTTACATTTCATCTATATTTGACACGACATTGTCCAATTTACAAATACATATGACAAGATTACAAATATAATTATTATGCATATCAACCCTACTAGAATGTATCTTCTTGTTCCACCATGCCTAAGTACTCCCTTATTTACTCCATGGAAGCCCTGTAATCACTAAAAAAATACTTCTTAGACACACTATTATCAATTAGAAAATGGTATAATAGAAATAAAAAATGTTATAAATAACACCTTCGAATTCATAATGTTACAAGCTATTTAACTTATATTTCAAATAACTTTTACCATTGAATTAAAATCCAATCCAATTTAATCATTTTTACAAAACCTCTTAGATTAGAATTATATGTGGTTATAAATTCACATTTGAAATTATCCTTAGGGTAAGTGCACCAAGATTAGGGACCAAAAGGGGGTCTTAAGATGTCACTTTTTTTTTCCTTCCGAAATCAAGATATTCTAAACTTCGATGAGAAAGTGAAATAGTAACACTCATAACTTGAACATGCAATAAGAACAAGAGTTGTAGTGCTCCGAATCTACTTTCCAAACTACTCCTTTTTTCAAATGGTGGAGATTAAAGAAAAGGGGAGTACACAAAGTCGTCCTAGGTATTTTTATCAAATAAATATAACATAGTATCTATTGTGCTCCCTCTAAAATGTTATTTTTTTTTGAGTATTTCAAAAGTCCCTCAAATGAGAAATTAGTTGACACTTTAGGTCAAATTTTTTGTTATATTTTAATGAACATATGTTTTTTTTACTAACTTGCAAAGTGGAGACATCCTTAAAAACAAAAAATTGAGCAAGCTCCCACCTAAAATGTTTGAAAAATCATCAAAAATATAATTTTTTAATACTTATGGAATGGAGTAGAGTTTTAAAAAATATAATTTATTTTAAAATTCAATGAATGCGTAAAAACTATATCCAAAATACAACATGTTGATTTTTGACAAAAACCAAACAAACTAACAAAAAAAATAAAAATAAAAATAGAAATGTTAATATACTCAAAATGTGAAGGAGCTTAACATCATCATGGTACTTTTTCAAATTTATATGGAAACACATGTAAACCTAATAGACAACATGCTTAAAAATGTGTGATTCTTTTTCTATTTTAAAAAAATGTCTTTGAGCATGAAATGGTTGTTCGACCCTTTGGGTTGGATGCCCAAGGGAAATCTAATCCAAAGGATTGGAAATTTTCCATGGAGATAATAACACAAGTGAAAATTATAACATGCTTTCATTGTTGTTTGCATTGGATCATTTCACTCACTTTCTCTCTCTCCCACTTTAATTATGGCTTATGGTTTAGGGTTTATAATTGATGAGGGGCAGTTGATGGTTTTCCTATCATTCTCGGCCTCCCTTATTCTATCTCTACTAATACTTCCCTTTCTCTCCCCCTCTCTCCTTCTCTCTCACTCTCTTTACTCTCTATCTCCCCCTTCTCTAGGTATTTCTCACCTTCCCTCCTAGACTCTCTCTCTCTCTCTCTCTCTCTCTCTCTCTCTCTCTCTCTCTCTCTCTCTCTCTCTCTCTCTCTCTCTCTCTCTCTCTCTCTCTCTCTCTCTCTCTCTCTCTCTCTCTCGTTTAAGGGTTAAGGGTACATAGTTCAAGGTTGAGGGTGTTAGTATAAGTTTAATGGTTGAGGGTATTAGGTGTCAATATTTTCCTCTTTCTTCCTCTCCCTCTCCTAAAGTTCTCTCTATCTCTACCCTCTAGGTCTCTCCTTGTCTTCTCCCTCTCTACCTTAGGCCCCTCTCTCCTTACACCCATCCTCTCTCTCTCTCTCTCTCTCTCTCTCTCTCTCTCTCTCTCTCTCTCTCTCTCTCTCTCTCTCTCTCTCTAGGTATCTCCTTCCATAGTCTCTCTTTGCCCTCTATAGGTCTCTCGTTTCCTCCCTCTTTAACTCTCTACTTCTTCATCCCCATCTAATTACCAACCTCCCTCTCTTTCCAATTCTATTTGTATCACTTATCTCCCCAACTAGATCTCTCACTTCTCTACCTTCCTCCCTCTAGATACCATTTATCCCCTTTCTCTCTCACATTTTTCTCTACTCTCTCCATCTGTACATTCCTCTCTTTTTTCTTCTTTCTCTCATTATCAATCTTCCAGCCTATGTATGGTTGAGGGTATAAGGTTTATGTTTGAAAGTATTGGGTTTACGGATAAGGAAAAAATATATATACCTAGATTATTGTTGAGGGTACATAGCATATATTATATAGGGTTTAGAGTTGAGGGTATATTTTTTAGGGTTGAGAATATTGGTATAGGGTTTAGGTTTTAGGCTTGAGGGTATATGGTGTATGATTAATGGTTGAGGGTAGGATTGAGGGTAATGGCATAGGATTTGGGGTTGAGGGTATTAGTAATAGGTCAAGCATATATGGTTTATGTGTGAGGTTATAATGTATAGGGTATAGGATTGAGTTAAAATCATATAGGATTTAGGGTACATGGTGTTGGGTTGATGGTATAGGGTGTAGGGTTTATGCCTAATTATTGAGGTAATGGTTATAGGTCAAGGGTGTAGGGTTTGTACATTTGATGGTATAAGGTATAGAGTTAAGGCTTGAAGGGATATCATATTGAATATAGGGTATAGATTTCAACATATTATTATATGGTTTAGGTATTGGATTTATGGTTGACGGGATAATGTATAAGGTATAGGGTTGAGGGATTAGCATATAGGGTATTGGTATAGGGTTTAGGGTATTGGCTCTATGCTTGAGGTTATGAATTATAAAAAGGAATAAATCCTAGTGTGTTGAGTTTAGAGATATGAAGGATGCAAGAGACGACAAGCTTGTATAGTTTCTCTATGAAAAGATATTCACCAATAATGGGGTCCCAGAGAAGTTTTCATAGATCAAGGGTCACAATTTACCTCCACTCTCGTACAAGCATTGATGCATGAATATGAATTGAGACATAATAATTACACACCCTTCCATCCACAATCCAATGGATAGGTAGAGGTCACCAACAAAGAACTGGAGGCAATCCTGACTAAGATAGTTTATAAATTTACAAGAAGGATTAAGCCTCTACACTACTAAAAGTTATTTGGGCCTGTAGGACAACCTGGAAAATAAATACTATCTTAACATCATTTTAATTGGTGTAAGGTAAGAATTTTGTCATTCTCATTGAGTTTTAACACAATTAATTAAGGAAAATGTTAGAATTGACATGGAACTATCACAAGCACAATAGGAAAGGATCAATTAGCTAAATGTCTTATATGAATTGATAATGGAAGAACTTCAATAAATTGAGATGATCTAGAACTAGATGATCAAGTGGCATGATAGGCTCATTAAAACTGGGCAATTCTACAAGGGTGATTGGACCCTCCTATATGACTCCACATATTAATATCAGAAGCAGAAATTCCAAACCATATGGTTGAGCCTCACTGAGATCTAGAAGAAGCTTTCTCTAATGATTTTGTAAACCTTCATACCATTGACCTATTGACATTCACATTGTTGGTCAGTGGTCATTGTCTTCATTTATATAAAACACTCATCAATAAATATGACTTCATAAAGCATCTCACCTTGACAACACCTCTAGAACTTCCTACAAAATTTGTACATGATAATCTATTGTTAGGGACAGATAATTTTTTTGAGTAAGCATTAGGTTTTTAACTTCATAATAAAGTTTGCACACTTGGGGACATATCATCATTCCATGTTAAATTGTTTCCATTTCATTGATCATCTTGGATTTTCATTAATACTGTGCAAGGGAACAGTTCATGTGCAACCACAAAGTCAACACTTGATAAGACTTAGATATCCACAACAACATACTTTAGTTTGTGCTAGCTTGCTCCAAGTCAATGTCTGCATTCAACACATGTCATCTTTCAAATTCAAAATTCACCTTTTTTGATATCTCTTTGGATGCTAACTACAAGACATCTTAAGATTCCAATTTTATGTTCCTTTAATTGATTATGAGAGAGTTATCAAATTATTGAGTGGTAAAAAAAGTAATTTTCCAACATTACATAGTATACATACTTTCTCACATGAACTAATTATATCCAATTCATCACATTTTTCTATAATAATTTTGGTTATTGTATTTTTTTTATTATAAACCATTGTAGAAGTGTTCAAATTTTGGTTGATCTTTTCCCTATCAATTTTCATGTGTGGACACTTAGCTTACCTTAAGATGGTGGGTAGAAGATTTTTTCAATGTCTTTGGGAAGTCAGTTCTCTTAGTTATGGCCATTTAATTAGCTATATTTTTCAAAATTATATCCACTCTAACTCCCAATTAATATAATGCACCCTCGTAAGTATGATAGTTGTTACACCGGACATTCTCCTGTTATCGTTTACCCTGAGCATCAAGAACTTACTCTAAGATAAAATTTCCAAACAATTTGAGAATAATGTTGGTATCAACAAACAAAGGCCATGCGCTCTCTAAATTCCAAAGGGTTTCAAAAGGTTTGAAAAGTAAAATGGTCAAATTTTGGGATAGTTGTAGGGTGAAGATAAGGGAAGAATATCACTAAAGAATTTAAAAATATAGAGCTGGAAGGAATTTGAGTTCACTATTGAGTATAATGGGAGGAGATCCTAGAAGGATCCTAAAGAGCACTCGATAGTGTAAAATGACCAAGAATACAAATTGGAGATGGAGGATACATGATGGATAGACTATTTCCATAGATTGATGGATTATGATTCAGATATTGCAAGATAATTTTCCATAACCCTTGAAGATAATGTATCTACAATTAAATGGTTAAGGGTAGATTCCACTATGATGTACATAGCCAAAGTGTCTAGGCTATCCTTTGAGGGTGAGGACTATTTAGAACATCATAAAATAATCTCTACAAGGGCTAAATTTATAGGACTAAAAGATGATCCCTAGAAACATTTAATAAGAGATGATTCCAAGGAAGTGGGAAAGTGAAAACATTCACATTATAAGGTATTTCACATATGAAGAAAGGCTTTTATTTTTTATGTTTTCACCATTTTAAGCTCCTAAGTTACCTATGACATGAGATGTTGGTTAATGTGCATGACTCTCTTACTCACTTTATGTCTTAGAGAGTGGTGGAGGTGTAGGAAGGTAATGACACTTCACTCTTATACCACTTCTTAAGTATAGTATTCTTTAAGAAAAGTTTTGATATCCATTATCTCAATATGACTTGGGAGGAGTTTTTACAAGTTAACAGGGTTGAGAACATAACTTTAGGACCTAGGGGTTATAATTTAACACATAAATAGAAGAGTAGAGAAATTACTAAATAGTTAGGGGATTCTGAGTATAAAACCCCAAGCTCCCCTACAAAAGAAGATAATTTTGAGTATTCATTAAATTGAAAGTTTGAGTCCTCAAAAAGTGAAGAAGAAGGAACTATAAAAACCCTTCCTAAATCCAAAATGCATGACCAAAAACTGGCTCAAGAAGCCACAACCTTATCATAAATAAAGAAAAGTGAAAAGCATACAGTTGTTAAAAAGAGTAAGGAAATAGAAAAATCTCCTATAAAGAAGAAGAATAATAAAGGTGTTAGAATTTCCTACAAAAAGGTGGTAGGAGCTTACTAATAAAGTGAAGAAGAAGAAGCCTCACTGCTTGTATAATTTTCTTTCTAGTATTAGAAGGATCATCAACTACATGTAACCTAGGGACCAAGAACTAGCTTGAGTACCTCTTATCTTCTAGTTTCTACTACTTGTGCAGCTAATATTGAATTGGACAAGAACTAAGTGATACAATGCATATCTAAGTAGGGGACTCTACGTGATAGAGAATTGGAAGGGAAAACGGGTTATGCTAGAATTTACTCAGCCAACATCTTGGGATGACAACACAATTTGACTTCAAGGATCTTACATTAATGAAGAATCAATTATACCTACCTGCTTGGGCTGCCCTAGATATGATATGGTAACAAATAGTAGGTTTTCATTAGACCATGTCAATGGTGGATCCCTGTAGCTTTTGTTTTATCTTTTGGATTAGTCATAATTCGCATGGTTCACAAGGGTGAAGGATTTCTAGGGGCTATCTAGGATTCAATGTGGTAATGGTTACATGGGTTGTTATCTTACCATCAAACTATAAATAATTTCAAAGCTAATCACTCTGTCGAGAGGGTTCATTGGAAGCTACCTATATCAGGAGGGTTATCAACACCAAGTGTTACTCAAGATTGTGAAGAAGATAGTTGATGAATCATGATATGACTAAGGTCACCAAGTGGTATATGTCAAAAGCTACTTATTCTTAGTTGGATAGAATTTTTTCTAGTGGTCCATAGGAAAATAAAATCAAAATCCATGGGACTAGGTTGGTTCACGATTTATGAAAATCCTTGTCATTAAGGATGGACCCGCAGTGTAGTATGGGATGCACTGAATCCTTGTCCTAAATTTTTGATGGTATACTTGGTCTTGTTGGTTGAGTATGAACCCCCATATAGTATGGGGTATATTGAATCCTCTTGCCAATTCTTGTTGCTACAGAATACCAAAGAATATAATGGTGTCTATGGTTTAGTGCACAATATACCGAAATTCCTTTTCTATCTAGGATGCACTACAACAATAGATTGTTAGCTATTGTGGATTAGTTGGTCAATGTTTTCTTCATTGTTCTTATATGAGCTAGTCACTAATGTATTTTCATTCTTGTATGATCCAGTCACTATCATCTTTGCAATGCATGTATGACCCAACTAATATCATCTTTATGATGCATGTATGAGCTAGATCATATTGACTTTTTATGCTTGTATGAGCTAGTTAATATTGAATTTTTAATGCCTGTATGAGAAATTGACTATGTATTTTTTACATATTTTGGAGATACTCCCCATGTATGTGATGTATGTCATAGGTAGATAGCTTTTATACCTATGATGTGTATGAGCTATTCACTTGCGTATATGTGGTGTATGCTTGAGACAAGTACTAGGGGTATGGTATGTGATATGAACCTTATGTATATGTGTATGTTGGAATGTACTAATGATCTATAATAAGTATTGAACCAACACCTAATGTCAATGTTTATCTTATTATATAATGAGACTAATTTAATAGATTCACTTAATTAATATTCAAGGTTTTAAGGGAGATCACAGATCTCGTGCATGCGGAGAGATTGAACCCCTTTAATGTTTGAGTGTGAACTATGATGCTTCTAATTCCCATGAGAGGATATGTAGGAAAGTTCATCACAAATGAACAGTTGAGTATTAGGTCTAGGACTAGAGATGACCCTCCTTATGGGAGCTTAATAATTTTGTGTATATGCATATAAATGGTGTCATTGGGTTGACAACACTAGAGTGAGTGAAAAACTTATGAGGTTAACACTTATAATGTATATGGAAATATTTGGTCAATTAAGTTGATATCAATGATACACAAAGTTATATATATATA
>MU226939.1:57617-75409 GCA_018584345.1 Thuja plicata
GATGATGCCACTCATTTTGGTGTCTAAACCTGGTTTTACTTGACAAATCCAGAATTGCAATTTAGAGAAACAAACAGCGGATTTGCAAAAACGAGAAGTGTGACTCCCAAAACCGGGAAGTGTCACTCCCAATTCCTGCAAACAAACGGGGCCTAAGTGTCAAAACAATAGGCCTCCCTTATTCCACTTCAATGTCAAGTCAACAAATATTCTCATTGATGATGATTTTGATCCCCACTTATCAGATTATGGGCTTTCCAAATTGCTGCCAATGTTAGACTCTTATATATCTCCGAGCGGGCCATTTCGTAATGTTGTTGGCTATGTTGCACCAGAATTTGCTCGCCAGAGTTTGAGCTCAAACTTTTCATCAGAAAAATGTGATGTATATAGTTTTGGGGTGATTCTGACGGAGCTCATAACAGGTCGTAGACCGGTTGAAAGTCCTGAGTCTGAAGTGGTACTTCTATGTGAGTATGTTAGATCCTCTCTTGAATGCGGGGATGGAGCAACATGTATCGATCTAAATTTACTGGAGCATCCTTGGTCTTGAAATTGGGACTTATTTGCACTGCCCAAAAACCTTCTAGAAGACCCAGTATGGCATAGGCAGTTCAGGTTCTCGACTCAATTATACCAGATTCAGAGTTGCAATAAGCAAGCAAATTTGCTTTACATTTTTGGGGACTTGGATTCAGCTTCCTCTATAAAATGCAGAGAATATTTTGGTTTTATGCATATTTCTATCGAGATTTTAGGTTTTTTCAATTTTGTTTAATGTATTTGTTCAAAAGTCATTCCATTTTTCTTATATTGGATACTCTATGCAAGAGGATAACATAAAGTTTTGCTTGAAATTATTTTTAGCTTCGTCATCAACTTCAATCTGAATTTCAGTTCAGGCATTTTTATCTTCTAAATGGTGCAGAATAATTGTCCTAAATTTGGTTCCAAGCAGATGTACAAGATGTACAATCTGCGCTATCTCTTATTTGCCTCGTATTTGCTATAAATGAATCCATTTTCAGGCGTCTTCGAAAATAGTGACCAGGTGGTAGTTTAACAAGCATTTTGTCTCTTTTTCAGATGGAAATCAGATTCTGGAGAAAGTATCCAAGGTATTGATAAACATCCTTTAAGGTCAGCTATGATCTCATATTCTTTGATACTATTCTTAAATGCAGAGTGTCCAGGAAATATCCTGCAACTTAATGCTCAGAAATGTAATGAGAAACATCCATTTAGGTCTATCATATTCTCCATTTTAAATCTTTTAAAAAACAGAGTGTTCATGGTAGTGTAGAATCACCGGTGAAGGTTAACAACCTTATATTTTGCAATTAACTGCATTGCTACTGATCTTGTTTCACCACAAGCAAGCAATTTTATATTAGGAACAAATGTTTTCAACTCTGCACCTCACCACAGAGGACTTTTTTTTAACAAGAGCTTACATGGACAAGTACAAATACAAATCATCTGCAAAATTAAGATGCAAATTGATGCTAGTCATCTTTTCTGTGTCTAACTTTTACAAGATTGGGAATCTCTAAATTTTTGTCAGCCATTCAGTACCAACTTCGCACTATATTAAACCAATTTGGCACTTTCAGCTAATTTTAAATGCCTGTGGAAAAAGTAAATTTACATAGAAGTTGACGTCTTTATCATAGAGGACAACTAGAGCTACATTTGATGTCATATGGATGGTACTAGAAACATTGGGAATTTAAATAAGCATAATAATTTAGTGTAATTCTATGTAGAAGAGGTAAAATTTATTTGGTTGGTGAGTTGTAATTTTAATATATTTGCTCTTTAAAAGGTGGATGTCTTTCACACCTCATCTATCATTTTTTGGGGGAATTTATGATCCTACGTTTGTTAATATTCATGCATATATCTAAAGGAGAATAGTTGAAGTCAATATATTTGAGAAGTGGAGATTGTGAAGTCGAAATCTTTTGGAAAATTGACATAACAAGTGTTGGTTATTCATGCGTATATCTTGATGATAAAGGATTTTGCATTTCATCTCTCTTTCTCTGTCATTACATGTTCCTTCATGTCATGCATGTCAATAATCTTCAAAACCTTCTTAAAATCTTCAAAACCTTCTTAACTTGTGTGCTGGTATTATGTCTGGGACATCTGGTTTGCCCATTGTTTCTGTCACCTATTCGTGAACAGTGGCTTTAGCAGACTGCCATCATGCCTTCTACTATCTCCTTAGATCTTTTTTCATTGTGATGTGATGTTGAATGTCCTTATATTCAAGCATATTAATGTCGTAAACAACCATGCCATATGTGATGCTTCCTTTTGGTTTTCATAGACAAGGCACTATCATGGCTTTGATAATGGACTTCACTATCTTATTACTCTTCCTTATCCATATTTAGTTGTCCCTTCGTGAACTTGCCCTTTTCTTTATTAGACTTGGGCAATTTAAACCATAGCGCGCACGCGCTATTAGGTTTAATATAAAGTTAGGGCAGCCACAAAAGTGGTTCATTTTGTTTGTTCAAACCCGCACCCAGCCAAGAAATCAGACATACAATGTGTACGCGATACATTATGGGTGTTTGCTCCATCAAATTGAAGCAAAATATGGCTCCACGACATCATCAAGGTCAAACCGGAAGAAGAGGTAAGTGATTCTACAACCTATGTCTCTTATTTGTATTGAAATTTAGGTTTAATTTTTAGTTTTCAATCAAATTTAATTGTCAAAGTTAATTTTCTTAAATTTTAAGTTTAATTAGACTTTTAAACTAGATTTTGTTTTAATTGCTAGGAAAGAATGATCTCCCCACATAAAACCCTCAACCAGACCCTGCATCTTCTCCTCATGAACAAATGTATGTTGAAAATAACCAAGAAAATGAACCCCAACTACCTCCACCAATCGAGAAACCTCCTCATGGAACACATGAAAGTTTGGTTAACCAAATAGAAAGAGGGAAAACATAAATAGAATCTTTAATTAGAAGGTTTAAAGATTCTATTGATACAAATCCTGGAAGGGAAACACTTTCAAAATCATTAGAATTAATCTTGACCCACGTAGGTCGACAAATGAGAAGAATAAAAACAATATTATGCAAATAATTATCATATGAGGGCATTAAAAAGAAATAAATCACAAAAGATGACATTTGCAAACTCTTTAAAAAGCCAGGGGAAACTGAAACTCTTAAAACTCCAACAAAGAGGTTCCCAATTCATTGGTTCTTGAATGAAGATATAAAAACAAACTTTTGGAACAAATGTTGGATGGTCTTTGATTCCCCTCCCTGTAACAATCATGAGGTTCCTATCTATTTCCTGAGGAAACTCTACTGTGAGTTTGTCCTAAAGGAGGTGCCAAATTATTTTGACTTTCTAGAGTCTAAGGGTAGAGGTGGGGGGTCGTCATTTGATAGACCTATGGCACGTCATGGCCCTAATGCACCTAGGTTGCCCAGTGGCAAGCCAGAGGTGGATCATGTTAGTATTCCTTCCAATGTGAAGGAACATGTGGAGGTGGACACACTAGGCACGATTAGTGCTCTGACACATACTCTCATTTAGTGGCCCACTCCTCTAGTCGAGGGTGACCATGGTCGGTCTGCGAGGGGTCATTTTTTTTGTTCTTGTGGATTCCTGTGCACATTTGGTACTACCAACAGAGAGGAGGAGGATGATGGACTGATGACTGATGATTTTCTCAATACAACATTTGGCATTGATACACACGTAAATATTTGCAAGTTCATTGAATTTATTTGATCATATTTTATTTTTAAATGAATATATTTAATTAAATTAGTATCTATTGTTTATGATGAAAATTCAGGGAAAGAGTGTCAATTGCAGTGGCAATGATCCCCTAGACCCCTTATACACTACGTCTTCAACTCCACAAGTATATATCGAAAAAAATATTTTTTAAACTAATACAGTTGATTATTCTATAATTATATGGATGTTTGTCTCATAACTTATTGTGCATGTACATTAGTTCATTGTTGGACCATCAACATTGACATTAGACAGCGAAGGGCATCGTTCACATTTCATTGAGGTATGTTTATTTTCATATTAATTTGATTTACTTGATCATATTTAATTAATAAATGAAAGAATAACTAAATTAGTACACAAATTATGATCAAAATCCAGAGTCAAAGTGGTCATGGCAATGATCACATTCCTTCACCTGGCTTTGTGATAACATTATTTAGTCCACAGGTATATATGTAATAATGCATTATAATTAACAAGTCAATGGCATGTTCTTATATTAACGGTTGTTTTATAAATTACCATACATGTATACTAGTTTAATGTTGGAGCTACGACATCAACACTGCACACTGAAGGATGCTGTGATACCTTCACAGAGGTACCATTTATTAATTAGGGGGGTTGTAAAATATTATAGGTATTCTTGATAAGTACATAATACTCTTGTTTTTTTATTTTCAGTTATTGATAGAAAAGACTCCTCTTGTTGTTCGTGATACTTTGAATCGTGACGTAGCTACAACTATAGCTAGTTATGAAGCACTGACCGAGGTATGAAAGAGATTACTTAATTAGAATTGTTATTTTAATAATTTGTATTGAAATTTTTAATGATATTCATGTATGTATTTTATATATTATTTTGATCGTTGTTGTAGGGACTCATTACTCTAGATCGTTAGCATGCCCCTTCGGTGGTTGTACATAGTGACTATTTGGTAGCGGTAAGAAAATATTCTATTTTATGTCATCGTATAATTGAATTTTGATGTATATTAGTTATTGATGTTTATACTTGTTATTTTATCAGCTCGCGCTACAGAAGAGTCTGGACAAGAGGACTAGTGAGCGCACTCAGAAGAGTAATGCATCTCCATCGACACAATGATCGAAGACAACTCAGGATTTGTTTTCTTCCCCTTCCGGGAATGACTAGATTAGGGATAATCATTGTACACCAATATGGCATTACTGGACATATTTTTTGTATATTGTATAAGTGACATGTTCTATATCCATTTAGCTTTCACGAAGCTAATTTAACTTTATTGTCCACATATTTGATCTATGACATTATTAGACATATATATTTTTCTTCATGCTCTACGAATATATATAGTTTATATTTTAAGTATGAAGGTCATGTGTCATGTGTATTAATGTAGACTACTTTATATTTATGTGGATGTGTTATGCTTTGTAAATTGCTTATGCCTTATATTTATGCTTGCATGTGTATCTATGTATATTGTTTCTGAATGATTCATACTTAATGAGAATATGCATGTTTCATTTCATAAACTTAGACTTGTAATTTTCATTCCAACACCTTAATGAAGTGATAATAGTTCATATAAGATCAGAAATATCAATCTGACCCTATTTTAGTCATATTGGAGTATTTTGTCCACCTGGACCTATTTAGGGCATTAAAAGAACGTTAAGGGATGCACCACTACATTGTGTTCCTGAATGTTTGAATGATTTTTGAAGCCTAAAAAGGTTATTCCTAGCATTTACACGTCAAATTAAAGGTGTTAGCGGAGACGACTCAATGCCAGGATGAGCGGTTTTCATCTTTCACCTGCACAACATTGCAAGTTTTTACATCAACCGAGATTGTTGACCTTATGGAAAGACATGTTGTTAATTAGTGCCAAAACACTTAGTCATTTATATGATTATAGTGTTGACCAAGCCAGTAGCTTGAAGTATAACCCGAGCTAAGAATTTGCAATGTCGATTGAGCAAATAGTTCAAAATAGTATCACCTGAGTCACCAGTGTTACCTGAATTACTATCTCTGAGTGATCAATGTGACCCGAGCCCCCAGTGTTAACTGAGTGCCAGTGTTGACAATTCACTATGTCACCCAAGTGTCAGTGTATTACCCAAGTGGATTACTGGACCCAAGTAACATCATTGGGCTAACTTAGTTTATATTGTTTGATACTATTTAATATGATAGTAGCCGACTTACAAAGGTATTTGATTTGGATAAGATATATATGTAAGATACTTTGTTTATCCAAATGAGAGTGTAAAATGTATGTAAGAATTATGAATGCAAATATGAAGAAGTAGATTCATTAGAAGGCTACAACAGTATAAAGGAACAACAGAGACTCATCTATCACATTCAGGTGATCAGTATTATATCAAAAGATCTTATTCAGCAAATCAAAGTTGCATAGCTAAACATCCACTAGTTCATCCTAACAGGTGAATCAGCAAAATCCTTTAACATGGTGGACTTAACAGTCCTTATCAAATCTCCTAACAGAGCACATACTTCATTGTATTTTATAAATCATTTCACAAGGTGGATATAATAGTCCTTATTGCTCCTAACAGGGAAGACTATCAAAAGTGGTCAATTGTAAGCCTTAACCGGCCAAATTTATTACTGCAGTATTAAATTTTGTGGGTACTGTATCATCTTAAAATGGAAGCACTTCCATGTTAAGAAAATTTATCCCTTCTTAGGGGATGTTTTTGACCACCATCATACCATCTCCTCATTTCTGCATCATCCCCTACTTCTGTGTCTATTTAGGACCCTGACTGGGCCTCTCTAGGCACCTTCTATCCCACCTGGCACATTTTCCAGGGGTTCTAACCCCCTGGGTCAAGGTAGACCTCGACCTTGACCTAGGTCAGGGTTGACCTAGACCTTGACCTAGGTCAAGGTCGACCTCAACCTTGACCTGGGTCCCCCTTCCAAATCTGGAAACTTGTCAGCTTCTGGAGGTCATCAAAAATTCATTTTTCCTGCTTCCAGGTTGGTTGTTTTTGGTTCCGAAGTGGAAAATCCTAAATTATAATTAATGTAAGTCCTCTTATAATGGAATGAGTCTAATTTGAATTTAATTATCCTATTTCAGCTTCTCTAGAAGATTGTGCCATAGTTTCATATAAAAGAAAGTCTTTCTCTCTCATTTTCTCTAAGTCTTCTAAGGGAAAAAAGCTCTAACCAAGATTTTTTCAAGAAGAAAAAGGTTCAAGCATCCATTTTTCTACATGTTTCCAAGCTTTCAAGGTGCTCAATTATTTCTCTCAAGCATTCAAGTTCTCCATTGAAGATCAAGGATTCAAGCTTTCAAGCCTTTGAAGGGATTAGGTTCAAACATTCAAGATTCATCATTCAAACCCTAGATCTAGCCATCATGGTGGTGTGATCTTCCTTCAAGATCCTTTGTGCATCCTCAAGACTCATTCATCTTATTTTCAAGGTGGATTTCAAGAATACAATCATGGAGGTTTATGGTTTCTATTGAGTCCAAGATTTCATATTTACATACTTGCTACATTTGAATTACAATTGCATATCTATTCAATATTGTCGCTTCATTATTAGATCCAATTCTACTACTTTCTAGCATTATATACTTTATTGATTTCAAGGTTAATTCCTAAATTGGGGTTTGACTAAGGCAAAGCCCTCCCCCCCCCAAAAAAAAACCTCTTTTTCTTGTAGGTACAGGTTTAGGACTACGAATTTGAACTTAGATCTGGATACCCTTTTCAGCGAACTATCGCGATCTGAAAATAGATTTTCTGTTGAGGCAATATAGGTAAGGGTCAAGATTATTGGGTCAGGGATGACATTTGTGGGTCAAGGTTGACATTTTTCACAAGATGGTGTCGGATCGAAAAATGATTTCTGGGTTTTGTCCATCTCTGCATTTCTGTTTCGGATCAGGCTTTGGATTTTCTAGAAACAAAGTACAGACCTCTGAAAACAACATTATTTGATCTGAAATATTTCAAGGTTAGTGCATTTCTCCTATACATTTCAATTCAAATCCTTAATCATTCTAAATCTATCACACATTTACATTCATTCACACACATTTTAAGAGGGAAACCTAGGATCTCCTTCTTTACTCTTATTTCCAATAGATTGATTCATTTATGCATTGATCCTTTTTGGGTTGATCAATTTGGATCCTTCCTTTGTGCATTCGAGAATAAAGGGGAATGTCTTATTTATCCTTCCATTCTAAACATTAAATGTAAGGTGATAATTGATTTGAGTATCAAAACACTCTTATTCTTAAACATCAATTTTCTCTTTATAGGTACCATCCCCACCCCAGTTTTACTTTCTTTTAGAAGGTTTATGGGTAACCAAATATTGTGTCAAGTGTTATGAATGGTTATTAATTTTTTGTTCCATGCATGTAATTATATTAGCCAATCTAATAAAGGATAAAAGAGAATAAGTTTTATTGGTTCCTGATTCAACACCCTCTCTCAACCACCTAACCTGTAATATATTTCCAACAATTGGTATCAGAGCTAAAGGTTCTCTTATCATAAGTTTAACAACTTGAGCAAAGATCAGAGGCAATGGAAATATACAGACTAGAGAAAGCCATTGAAATTGAAAAGATATATCTACAAGTGGCCTTGGATCAAATCAGAAAACTCAAGGAGCAACTCTCTCATTCCCTAAAAATAAGAAAAGATTTAGCAGTGCAGATGAATGATAAAAATTACATAGATGAAATAATTGAAGACTTATGCAAAGAAAGAAGTTTTGAAGAATCTTATGCAGCCATTGAAGACCTACTTGCAAAGAATCTCAATTTACATGAAGAAGTTAGAAAGTTAAAGAGAGAACAAGAAATTCATTCAGTCAGAATATGTGAAGTAATGGAGAAAAAGATCCAAGATGAAAATGACAAAGAAATGGCACACGAAGATAAAATATTGCAAGTACAATATTAGAGGAAAAATAAAAACAAATCCATCATTTGTCACTTCAGCAAGAAGATATGATAAATCAACTCAATGATGCAAATCAAGAAGTTATCAATCCGAGGACTGAAAATGAAAGACTGTAAAATGATCTCAATACTAAAAAGAAAATCAATGAAAGTATGATGATTTCGCAAGCAAGAATGGATTAGTTGAAAAAGTAAACTCAATTCAGACATCATGGACAGACTAGATTAGGTTATATTGAGCAAGGTGAATCCTCACAGCAAGGAGCTCAAAAGAACATGAAACCTACATGTAATCACTGTGGTAAGTTAGGGCATACATCAAATAAGTGTTGGAGCACTGGAAAGTCAAATTTTAATGGTAAATGCTATAGGTGCAACAAACATGGACATAGGGAAAGTGAATACACTGAGAAACCTAAGTTTGAAGGAAAATGTTTCAATTGTAACAAACAAAGTCACAAGTCTTCCGAATGCAGAACTAATAAATGGAACCTTGCTGAACAGCTAGCTAAAGCAATTTTTGGTTGGGACTACAACACATTGAGAAAATGTTGTCATTGTGGTGAATATGGGTACATTTGTGCAAATTGTGCAAAGAATCACCTCTGAAAAGGAATCCTACTAAGATATGTTATGTGTATAAACAAATCGGTCATCTAAGCAATAATTGTATGAACAGAGAAAAAGTGGATACTGGTTTTGAGAAACACAAAGAAATTTTTTCTAAAATCAGAACTTAGATGAGCCAATACTGGGTAAGGAAGTCTCCTATTAATTTAGACCAAAACAATGAAGGATACAATGACACCCTAAATAGTGAATTGGGTGGATCCACCATCTCTGAATAAATATGCAAGGAGACAGCTGGAACTGTACATACAAGCCTTCATACATCAGTTCTAGATATGCTAGCAAGTCTAAATCTTCATATTGATGCATAAGGACACATCATAGTTCTAACCGAGCTAGGATCTTAGTTACAACTGAGTTAAGTCGGGTTGTATGGCTTCAAAGATGCAAAGATTAGTTTTTGTCGAGCTTTCGAGTAAGCCTGTAGAACTACTCGAGCTATGACAGCTACCATGTACAGAGTATTTAATGAAAAATTTATGAAGAAATTCTCATAAATGGTGAAATCAAAGTGTTATTGTTTACAGTTTGCAGAGTGATTAAGAGATTATAGCAATTTCAGAGCGAATCTGTGTTTGAAAGCTTTATTTGGAGTGAAGTTTCATCAATCCTCTGAGCGTTATGGCATCTTCATCCAGCAGTAAGGTTAAGAAGGGATTTGAGATGTTAGTGAGGAATGTTGTCTGTGAACCGCCAAAGTTTAAACTTCATCCAGTGATTGCAAAGGAGACAGATCCTATGGGAGCTCATTCCCAAGTTCCTCCTAAGGTATTATTAATCAACAAAATTTGAAGTTTCTATCATTACAACATTCAACAACTAGGCACATTGGAGCTGAAAAAATCATATGAAGCACTTTGTGTAGACGGAAATCTGAAGCCAGAACACAAACAACTTGAAGTTAAGGGTTTAACCCACATCCTACATATGCCAAAGAACTTTCAGCTAAATTTGATTAGGTTTGTTCTAATCCATATTCACAACATGCATCTTTGTTTGGAGAAACTTGTAAAGATCACTAAGTTGATGGTACACTGAGTGATAGGGTATCCTATGCTCGAAAAACCTAAGGTTACAAAAACCCTACCTCGAGATGACCTAGCTAAGAAGACTCTTGCCGAGTGAGATGTCAGAGGTATGAAGTTGAATTGAGTCACTGACATGGATCTAAAGTTTTGAATTCATATAATTACACACAAGATATACAGTTCTAGCTAACCAAACAGTGTACCATGTGAGGCTGTGATCTTGGCATACAAAGCGGTCAAGAACAATCTATCATTCAACCTCGCCGAGTTGCAGCTCATCCAACTAAGAATAAACATGGAGAGCATCTGGGCATCCAAGACCAATCTGTGTAAGTTTGGTTTACTCTTGGTGTGTTTATTCTTTTATGTTCAAAATTTTTTCCCTTCCAAAGGCACAGTTGTATGGAAAAAGGACAGACATACACTATATCAAATAAATGAATTTATAGCAGAATTGGGAGATAACTTTGAAAGCATCATGGATGCTTACTTTTAAAGTTTCAAAGAGAAAATGCAGAATAGATATAGAATCCCCAAATAATTCATAGAGGACTATAAGGATGATATTTTCTTTCTAGTTGACTGTGATAAAGTATGCATTCAAGCAGTCAAGCCAAGGGTTGCATGGGTGAAACCTCTTGCATATGAGGTTAACATAGATGAAACAGGAGACATCATTGAAGCTTTTGTAAATGAACCTGTTGATCCTAAAGCACTATATTTTGGTACTTATGAAGAAGCCAAGGGAAGAATATCATTGGAGATTGAGATTCCCAAAATCCTGAAGAGAGGAAGGAAGAGAATTGAGAAGTTTGAAAATAAATATGGCAAGCTATCAGACTCTCCTCCCTCGATCACTGAAAGAAAAGGAGATGACATAAAGATAGAAGAAGATCAACCTGAGAAAGAAGAGGAATAGGTAGAAGTAGAGCCTCCTAAGAAGAAGAGGCTAGCCCCCAAGAAAACACCAAAGATCTCTACCCATGTCTTCACTACAAGCAAACCTAGAAGATCTAGAAGAAAAAGTGTATTGCCTAAAGAAGATGAAGAAGAAGATGCAGTCATATTCAAGAAGCCACCACCTACATTTGAGTAGAAGTTTGAAGAACTAAAAGGAGGTAGTGGTATACAATCTCTTAAATCATTGAAGTATACTTCCAGCACCAAAGATGAACATAAAATGATTGAGGATGCATTAGTTGAGAAAATGGAAAGATGGAAGTATGATCCATCCGAATTGAAAAGCCATATGACTGAAGACCTTCTCAAGGCAATCACCATTCACTAGCACAATGTAGTTCAGATTGAAAAGGACATTAGGAAGCAAACCTTGAAGAAATTCATGCCTACTATGACTAACAAAGAGGTAAAATATGCTATGACCAAGTATGAGAGTAATCACACTCCAAGGTTTATGAATTTTCAAATCTTGAGCAAGAAAATAGAGGATGGTGTGCAGTCCACAACAAAGATATGGAAGTCATTTTTTGTTGAAAAGGGAGATGATAAGATAGAGGAACTGGGTACAGACCCTCATGTACATGTTAATGATGAAGATTTACCTGAGGTTCAGACCATTGAAGATTCTAATGCTGAACAGATAGCAGTAGAAGTGATGGCATCCCTGCCCCACTCACCTACTCAAAATATCTTATCTCCAAGCAAGGAAAAGGTCACAGAGTCTACATCAGGACTAGTAGGAACTAAGCATTAGGCTCCACCTACTACTGGGCCAATCCAAACTGAGTCACAGAAGGACACTGTGAATGTTTCTATAGTTAGCACTGATTCTATAGTTGGTGCATTGAAAGTTAATGACTTACTCCATGTGAACACTAAAGATGGGGATGAGCACAGAAAAGACAAGGATGGTGATGGAAAAGGTAAGGAAATTGTTCCTTCACCAAATCCCAAGGTCAAAGATAAAGAAAAATAAACAATAAATGATGATTTTGACCTTGAGGAAGATATTGTGATTCCAAATCGGGATCTTTCCAATCTGACAAATGAACAAATGGACATCCTTGGGGAGATATGGAAGAAAATAGAAAAACAATAGAAGCTCCGAGCATAGAAGAAAAGGAACGGAGTTATAGAAGACATCAAAGGTATTTTCCTTGATTCACTAGAGATTGAAGTCAATGAGGATGACTCCATTATGGATCAACTTGTTGACATAGTCCATAAGTTTAATCATGATCTTAGTGGACATGAGAAATTATTGCAAAAGGAAGAAAGAAAATTTGAGAATAAGGTTCTAGAGAATGTTGTAGGAAAGATTGCAATAGATCAAGTAAAGCTAAACACTATCATTAGCTCTCTAGAATCCACCATGAATAATGTTTTAGCATTATTTGTAAAGTTGAGTGACACTTCCAACTTTACCATGGAAATAAAGAACAAGATGACAAATATTGACACAAATTTGAAGGAAAGTGCAAACCAGTTGGAACTTGACCCAAGTTCAAGCTTAGAACATTTCATCAAGATCAAGTATCTGACTGATCTGTAGGAAGAGATACTAAGGGAAGAAGTAATAACAAGGGAATCCCTAACAGCTATAGAGAGCCAACTCCTTCCGTATATGGATGTCATGCAAAAACATATTTCCCATGCAAAGACACTCATACATGACAATAACTTTTCAGTTACGGAGCTTATGATGGAGTTGTCTACAGAAATACAGATTGAGTTGCAAATCATGAAGATGTTGCAAGACAATTGGGACAAGACTTTGTCTCAAATTTTGAAGGTACATAGTGATTTCCTTTCCTACTTTGGTATTACCTTATAGATATACATTTTGGCATTTGTGTCAAAAACAAGGGGGGGAAGTTAGAAATTGTATACAAGGGGGAAAGATAGAATTATGTATATATATGAGGAAATACATGTACAAAGAGAAGATATATATATATATATATATATATAAGATTTAAAAAAATGTTTTGAAAAATAAAAAAATAGAGCTAGTTGTAACTGAGTTGTAGAGTAAGAGTCAAAACTGTGCAAGTACCCAAGCACATGTGGTAAGGGGGAGTTTTGGCGTAGCATTTTTATCATAATTTTTGGATATGATAAGTGTTTTTTTCACTAATGCCAAAGGGAGAGAGTGTTGACCTTATGGAAAGACATGTTGTAAATTAGTTCCAAAACACTTAGTCATTTATATGATTACAGTGTTGACTAAGCCAACAACTTGAAGTGTAACCCAAGCTAAGAAGTTGTAGTGTCAACCAAGAAGATAGTTCAGAACAGTATCACCCGAGTCACCAGTGTTACCCAAGTTACTATCTTTGAGTCATCAATGTGACTCGAGAACCTAGTGTTAACCGAGTGCTAGAGTTGCACTTTCACTGTGTTTCCCAAGTGCCAGTGTATCACTCAAGTGGATTAATGGACCCAAGTAACAACATTGGGCTGAATTAGTTTATATTATTTGATACTATTTAATATGATAGTGTAACCACCTGGATTTGGTCTGCTCAGACTATAGACCCTATTTTTCCTAAGTGTGATCATACCCCCAATTATGTTCAAATGACCCTGTTACCGCTTGTCATAATTCTTTTGAAATTAATTTAATATCCTAAAGTGATCAAATCACTAAATTAATTACTTTTAACCAAAATCAAAATCAATCAAATACATGGCTAAAATAATTAATTTACTAGGAATTAGATAAAGTCCTAAATCAATTGCTCACTTGAAAAAGAACCCATTCCTCTAGCCTAATTAATTTAATTAAATTGGCTATAGTCCTATTGATTATTAAAATGCAATTAAATGTTTAAATAATTAATATCCTATTTTTGAATGAATTAAATAACTTTTATTCATTTCATTAATATTTCTCTAAACCCATAACCTAACCCACTTCAACCACTTTGACTCTAGGTTCAAACCTATCCCAACCCATTCACCCTTGCTAAATCTAATTCTAATCCTAATTCTATCCTAACCCACCTCCTAATGTTGTCACATTCCATTAAGGAATGATTAAAGACTCAACCCACTTGAGAAAGTCAAGGAATCTCAAGATTCTTTTCCTCAAGTTCACCTTCTCAAGCTTGTCTTACACCCTTCCCATTCTTCTTTAAGGCTCTCATTAATGCCTCATTAATGGAGATTTCTTAAGCCCACGCATCTTCAATGCCTTTGGCATTTATGCCTCTTACACTTCATTAATGAGTTTTTCAACTCCATTAATGCACCTTGTCCCCCTCTCTCTCCTAATTCTTCTATAAATAGAAGGTGTTTTTGAGCACAAGTAAGCCCATAATTTTAGAATCAAATGCATTGTTATGCTGTTAGAATAAACATAGATTCATATCATATTTCAGATTTCATGTTTATGCATTGTTATTTCCATGCTTTTTAGAGCTAGAATGCATGTTTAGGAGATATCTTTCTTTTTTTAACTCAAATATTTCAGGATAAGTTGTATATGTCACTGATACTAGCATAATCTAAGGGTTGTTATGTTTCTTATCATACTCTTCTTAGTTAGAAAGCAATAGGTCAATTTTAGTGCTTTATATGCTCATCTAACCATGTTTTCCACTAATGTAATGACCTATTGAAGTGTTGTGTCGTAGGTAACACGTGAAATATTTTGCCACACATTTCTAGCACCCACCGTGGGGCTCGATTCAAGATTTTCCTAATTTTTTACCTCATTTTCACTAATCTTTCCTCCCAGTTTTCAGGTCCAGAATCGCATCTGGTCATTTTGGCTCGCTTCCAGGATTTCTTGGATCCTTTTTGGTTTAGAATCGCATATGGGAAACATTTAGTCACATCTGGTGACAAAGGATTGCATCTGGTATATGGTATCACATCTTGTGTTTTAGCATTGCATCTGGTTAAAAATCTTGCATACTTCATTGCCTAACCTCTAACAGTTTGATCACTTTGGGTTTTGATCTTTTAAAAATAGCCTAACTAGTGTTTGTAGGTTGCTATCAAAGGTTTTTCTTGGGAGTTCAATAAATAATACTAACATGGTTTTTTAGGTTTCCCAACCACCATCTTGACCTCTATTTTATATGATTTTTATACTAAGAACATTTTCTAATCTTCTACTAGACTGACTAGAGGACTATGCTCTTTTCCTTTTAAGGAAAATCAGAAACTCACTCATGAATTTATGAGTTGAAGGAATTTGGAGATAACTGAACCAAGAAAACAAAAATAAATTTCTTTTGGATCAGTAAATGAATAACTCAAAGCACTAAATTTGTGGGCTAAATGAACAATCTCATTATCTAATATTGGGGATCAAAAATTGAACAAGCTACTCATCTAAAATTGTGGATTATTGAACAATGCAAACTTTACTTTCAAGCATTCTATTTTCCATAAAGTAGGAACATCTTAAATCGAGCACAACATTGCTTGAGGGAACAAACTATTTTCTTGAAACTGTTTTGGGAGAAAATGACATGGATTAGGAGAGTACCAGGAATGACCCAAGTGAGGACAGGTTTTATGCCAACCCTTCCAACTCACTATAAAAAAATTACTTCCTCGTAGACAAAGCCTCAGAAGATGGAATTGGTTTTGTTCCTAGAATTTTGACATCATTCCTTGAACATGCTTGGGTATGTGTAGAGCGGAGCCGCTTGAATCTTGCTTGCGAGACTACATATATTTGAGTACTCATAGGGCTATACGCCTCAATTTTTTCTTGTGCAATTCTATGGGGGACGGTTTCAAATGGATTGTCCAATCATAGACAACATTTAAACTCAAAGAATTCATGATTCACCCTCGAAAGGGTGATAATCCTTGTGCAAGGCAAAAAAGAATTTCCCCAAGACACTCGTCATATCATGCCCTCACTTGCATTTGGAGTCAGCTAATACAACATCATGACTAGATCCATTGCGTGCTTGGTGATGGTTATATTTTGATTAGCATTTGAGTGTGTACCTAAGTTAATGAGCAAGGATTTTCATCCTCCACCTAGAAAATAGGGATAAGATGTGTCTATTTTACCCTTTAACAATGAAACAATGCTCGACATAACTGGAAGATCACTGAAAAGATAACATTTTCAAAACAAGTAACAAATTTAAATCATGGGTCTACACATGTGTTTTCATTCACTGACAAGTCTCATAACACAAAACTGCAATAAGATGAACTTCACGCACTTCTAAAATAATTTTTTCAAAACTGATCAAATTTGACAGAGACATCAGAAAATTGCATCCTAGATTTCCTGGATTGTTTTTGGTATCTTGGCTCGCATCTTGTATCCTGGCTCACATCTGGTTAACACATCATTGCATCTAGGATTCCAGCTCGCATCCTATATTTCTAGGCTCGCATCTAGGACAGTCCGCATTTGCAGAATAGCATCTCAGGAAAACTCAATTGATTTAGATACCATTTTGGCTCTTTAGTTTGCGGGTATGTGCAAGATCATGAGGGGCCAAACTATACCCTTAAGTGGCAATGAAAAATCAAAAAATCAGGGTTAGTAAACTTGACGTGAAAAATTGAACTAGCTATCAACCTAATATGAAAAAGTTGTAAGAATAGAATCTATAGAAAATTAAATTTAGTTTCTAAACTACTAGGCCTTTTCTGAAAAAAAAGTTAATATGATTTGTGAAAAGTATAGATTTCAATGCAGCAGTACAAAAATTTCAAGAAAAAAATAAGTAGGTGTATGTCTGACCACCTTAATCATAATCAAATGATAATATTTTTTTATAAGATTTTATATATAAGTAGTAGACTCCTGCCTGGATGTGATGCATATTTTTGTGTAATTTTATTCCAAAAAAAATTAATTATGAATTATATGTTACAACGTTTTCAGAATAAAAAAACTCCCATGTCTCACCACCTTAACTCATTGAAAACTTTACCAAATTCAAAAAAATAAATTTTTTTCTTATAGTAGGCGAAGCATAGAATGTGACGCATTTTTTGGATTTCAAAAATGTTATACCATCTGAAAGTTTTAGCCATTTTTCAATCAGTATATAAATCAGCACTTTAGAGGTAACTCAATTGGAACATAACTAATAATTACTTACCGAATTCAAAATTTGACAGCAATTATATCGATAGAAAGTTGATCATCTCCTTAAGATACCCTTTTCGTTTCATCAAATTCGGGTCAAAAAAAAGTCGTCAGCTACATGGCTGAAGTCTGGAACTCAGAGAAATAGGGGAAAAACACGTTTTTGAGACATTTGAAGAGTTGACCAAGTAGGTGTGGTGCACAAAGCAATACCGAGCCTAATCGGGTACCCGAAAAACCTGACAGAATTTTGAATTTTGAATTTTCCCACCCCTTTCTCCCTCTTACCCTCCCATTTCTCCATACTAGATATTAGATTATCTATTATATATATTAGATTATATATTATATATA
>MU226939.1:134641-153733 GCA_018584345.1 Thuja plicata
ACATAGGAAGTCGTTGCAAGTGACCCAGCTGGCCACAAACATCACATCTACATTTCCTGGGTCGTTAACCGACACTATCGAGCGTTAGTGTTGACTTTTCAGAACAACAGAAACATCATCGGTTTCCAACCCCTACAACAAACATAGTCACCGACGGTCATCACCACCAAGCATCGCCGACGAACACTATAGACAAGCATCGCTGACGAACACTATAGACAAGCATCACCGATGAACAACACCGACAAACAGTAACTGAACTTAGGTGCTCCTGCACCACTTCTTCATGCGACTTCTCCCACTCTCTATTTTTTACTTTCTCCTTTCTCGCGTGAGTCAAGGAAAAAGAAAAGTGCTTCCTCCACACCTACGCACTGTCTCCCATGCTGTGCCAAAACACAATGACAACTCCAGTTTCAATTACCCACTCCTCTATTCCCTCATTTATGGAATTAAACTCCCAGTTATATGCTAGCTAACTCATTGAATATCTAGACTTGAATACAGAGTTACATTAGAGATAACATTAAATATTATTTATCATTTTAGTCCCCAATTAATTCTATTTCATTTTCAACAAAAGAGAAGTCCTAAAGAAAAATAGCTTTTATCAAATTTTGATTCAAATATTAAAAATGAGCAAAGAAGAAAACAAAATTATCTTTCCTAGTCTAATCATACACATGCTAGTTTGTTTTTTAAATTTTAGCATATATTTGTACTAGAGAACAATAACTATTCATTTATACGAACTTAGCATTATCACTTTGAGATAGAGTTAGAGACAAAACTTGCTAATCTATCATAAGTATAATAATCAAATTCACTAAGTGGTGTGTGAAAATACACTTTTTCTGATCAACCATTACCGAGAAGGTAAACTTCTTTTCCTGAAACACACCCCGACCGCCTTCAATCATGCCAAATTCATCAAACCACTAGATTGATCATCAGTATGTTAATCCATAAATCCAAAATTGTATTAATTCCTTACTAACATTCCTTACAAAGTAATGGCTTTAGCTAGGGTTTTTCCTTCCGATGGTGTTTTGCAGTCAGCTGGAAGGTTCTCGTCGGCCGCTGGTGATTCATTGGTAGCTGCTAAGGGGGCGCTGGAGGTTTTGCAGGCGGCTGGTATTTTCTCAGCTATTTTTTCACCGGTTTTCAGAGTGTCGTATGCTAGGGTTTTTTTAGATGGTGTTTTACAGTCAGTTGGAAGGTTCTATTATGCCCTACATCCCCGTCCCTACATTTTGTGTGCAAAATGTTGGGTCCCCCTTTTTTTCTTTTCTTTTCTTTTGTTTTGCTATGGCTTTCCCTTGTCTTTTTCCTTTTGCTTTCTTTCTCCGGGGTTTTCTTCCCCGGTGTGTGTTGTTTCTTGGTTTGGTTTTCTCCTCCGGGATTCCGGTCCCAGAGGTTGTCTTTTGTCGGAAGCGGGATTCCAGACTTCGGGATTCTTCGCTATGATGTTCTTAAGAATATCATCGTAAGGAATCCCCGGGCCCGGAGTCCAGAGGTTTCGCCTGACCCGAAATCTCCGGAGGGAGGAGGATTACTTTTTATCGCGGGTATAAATAGACTTACCTATCATTTTCACATTTACCGCGATTAAAACCTTCAAGCACTTAGAGCAAAAAAAATCATTTCCAAAGCGATTAGCAGAGCATTTACAGAGATTTTGTGATAATCAAAGCTTAACACCTTCTGTTGTTCTCAGACATATGCAAGTGCTTTGTAGTGGTGATTTTGACAGCCTGACGATTCGAGCTGTTGCAAAGTTCTCTCGGTAATCCATTCTTTCCTCCGCCTTCTACATTTTCAGGTTGGTGTTCCGCCTTTCCTCCTCTCTATTTTTCTTCTGTCTTCTGGTTTTTCCTTGGGTTTGTCTGGTTTTGTTTTCATTTTGCTTTGTTTCTCTGTCGTGTTCAGCCTTTTTGTCTTCTAGTTTTGCCGCCCGTTGGTGGGTCGGCTTTGCCAGAAGGTTGTCCGCCTTCTGTGCAGGGGTTGTTTGCCTGTAAAGTCTGTAAATTGCATAAATAATGTAAATGGCTGTATATATTTGTTTTTGCCTTGTCTGGTTTTCCCGCGGGAGTCATCTCGTGTGTATATTCATGTATATATGTGCATATCTGTAGATAACCCTTGTATATCTCCTCCTTTCTATATATATACCCCTCAGCTCTATGTATATCCTTCCGGGTGGCTTGACAAGCTGGTCAAGTTGCCTTTGCTTCTAGTTTTCCGCCTCCAAGCTTGCTTCAAGGCAGAAAACCACCTGTTTGAAACTCGGCTCTCGAACTGGCGCTAGAAGGAGGGCATGAACTCATCCCCTCCCAGAGATTTTGATTTTACACCTCCCGAGGGTTCCCCGAGTTGTAGTTTTAGGAGATAAGCCTTTAGTGGGATTGGGTCCTTTTCCCCAGCTAAATTTGAAAGAGTCCTTAGGTCTGCCCCGAATCCTGGAAGGTTTGTCGAACTCGAGCCTCCTACTCAAAATAAGTGGACATTGAAAGTCCTACCAGCCACTGTTGTCTGGGGGTCTACCATACCCTTGAATACTCAAACTCCCCAGATGGTCCCGAGAACCAGTACCCAAACTACCCAACATATAGTTCCCCCAATGGCTGCATATTTTGGAAACATTGGGTCCCCAATGGGCACTTTTCCGGGCGCAACCAATGATTTACCCTCTCACCCGGAGAAGATTTTCCCGTGATATGAGCACCTAGGCTCACGGACCACAGAAGAACATTTACAGGCATACAAAGATGCTATGAACCGACACCAGATCCAGCATGAAGATGTTGTGACCCACATGTTCTCCTTGTCCCTAGGACAAAATGAGTTGAACTGGTACTTAAACTTGCCCGCCAACTCCATAAACACTTGGAAAGACATGGAGGACGCCTTCCTGGCTGCCTTTCGCATGCATGTGGACCCAGCTTGGTCCCACAGCCAGTTCATCTCCATCAGGAAGGAACGCAATGAACCCCTTGCAGCATTCAACCATAGGTTCCAGCGGGCCCTGAAGTGGTGCACGGGCCCCTTCATTCCATCCCCAGATGTGACCATACAGACCTATCTTAACGCAATGGACCCGTTTGTTGCCACTCTCCTCTGGAGAACAACCGCCGTGGGTGACCGGGACACTCTGGAAAAAGTCTACAACCTGGCCTTAGAGCTGTCTCATGGTCTCAATAAATCCCCGGGCGGGATTGGGCAGAACACACCCTTCAATATGATCCCCGGCGAAACTACATATGTCAGGGGATACAATCCCAAACTGGCAATAGGTTCCCCCTCCATGGCGTTGACTCCTCCGCCACCTTTAATAGACCAACAGGCACGATATGTTTACCTAGCCCAGACCCAGATAACGCTAGGTCCGGAAGTCTTCCCTTGGAATCAACCTCAGCAGACACAACAGACCCAGACACAATCGTCCGGAGTGCCTTTCTTCCAGTCTACGACTGGGGGACTGCCGCCCTTGACTCCGGCTAATACTGCTGCCTTCCCGGGAAGCCAACAACAACCGCAGCCGTCGCATTGTGATGCTAACACTCAGTTGACTGCCGAGGTTGAATCCCTCCGGCGAATGTTGTCCACTTTGACTATGGATATGGGTCAACTAAAGGCGGGGTCCTACGCACCCCAAAATTCAAATTCCCAGAGGGGAAATATCTTCTCCGGCCAACGAAACAACAATGCCGGGGGAAGAAACTTTAACAACGGGCCTAGGCCCAATCAACAATAGTGGAACAATAATGCTAACACCAGAGGCCCCCCTCCGAACCAAAATGCCAACCAAAATGGCGCTGGACCATCCCATTTTACGTCAGTCGCAGACTTCCAGCCCATGACTAACTAGTGTAGACTACACGACACAGGTTCGCACAATGAGGTGAATTGTGCCACTTTGGAGAAAGTCATAATGATCTCCCAGTTGGACAGGCAACAATCGCACGATACCGCTCCCCCGGAGCCCCCTGCCCAAGAGCAAACCCACAGTGCCTTCACCTGTGACACCATCTTCTTCGGAACTTCCGGGGAAGATGAAGAAGAATCTAAATTGCCAGGATTCTTGTATGAATCCATTCCGCCCTTCGAGGCCAACGCCTTTACTAACCCACGGACCCCATACAATACTCGGAGTCAGGTTGGTAAAGGACCAGCTTATACGCCCGTACCTCCTACCAAAGATACTCCTCACCGGAACAACGCGACTGATCAACCCACCGCTCCAAAAGGTCCTAGCCCTAACCAAGCGAAAGACCTCGCCAAGGAAAATCACCCGTTCTCGGGAGGAAAATTTGATATCACAGAGGCGTTAGAGCAGACCACCACCTCCATGACGTTGATGGAGGTTTTACTGAATTGTCCCGAGCAGAAGAAGTCACTTTTGAAGCTCTTAAGAAACCCGGAGGCCATTAGCCGCCCACCCAAGACCGTCTCCTTTGAAGATGCTAATGCGGCTGTCTTCCGGGGGAATAACGAGGACCCTCCCTTCCTACTAGGCCTGAATATTTACGGCAAGAATATACATAATTGCCTAGTAGATTCTGGAGCTTTAGGTAACATCATGCCCTTGTCCATTTGTCAGAAGCTCGGACTCCACCCTACCCCATCTAATGGTGCAGTAATCCAGCTGGATAAGACTGCTGTAAAAATGGTGGGAGAATTAAAGAACGTCCGGATACACCTTATCCAAGACCCCAGGATAGCCAGCATCATTGACATCCAAGTGGTGGATATCCCAAAGACCTACGGGATGTTGCTAATTCAGAATTGGTCTAAGTCCTTGAATGGATACTTTTCGACCGACTTCACCCACTTGTGGCTTCCGTGGGAAGGAGAATCAAACAAGATCCGGGTTGAAAGTGAATCCCAGATGAAACAGGCCCTTACCGAAGTTGGGAGGGTCAATGAAGTCCTCTTCTCTGAGACTTCTCCGGGGGTATACCGCCCTCTTGAAATCTTAACATTCGATTTCATCCCCGGAGAGGATCCCATCGTGCTACAGAGAGCCCAAGACTTAGAAGAAAAGTTGAGAGTTGGAGTTAACTCTCAGGGCGCCTCAATGACCCCTACCACACTCCTTTTTGGCACTTGGTGCCGAGTACACTACCAAAAGAATTCAGAGCTTGAGTGTGAACCATGCCTTTCGATCGCTAACCGGCAACTTGATACCTTCCGGAATGAATGCACAGCTGATTCTCCTGGACCCAGTACCCAAGTCAAAACACCCCCGGAGGTAAATCCTACTGCCACACCGGTAGTCCGGGAGAAAACCCCCAAGTCTCCCAACAATAATCCAAAGGAAACCCCCCTTCCCCAGCCCCAGATTACAAACAATGACTTATGGACCCTGAAGTTTGATGGGTCCCGATCCAAACAAGGTTGTGGGGCTGGGGTAGAACTAATCAACCCACGAGGGAAATCCTTCCTCGCGTCCTATAGGCTACAGTTCAACTGTATGAACAATGTCACGGAGTACGAGGCTTTGGTCCTTGGGCTCCTATTCACAATTAGGAAAGGAATCACCCGCCTCCAGGCTCTGGGTGATTCAGAGTTGGTTGTTAAACAAGTCCGGAGTCAATACACATGTCATGACAAAAGGCTGGCCGCATACCGAAATCGGGCTTGGAGCCTTATCGAGGATTTTGATGTCTTTGGCATTGATCTCATTCCCTGGCGCCGGAACTATGTCCTGGATGCCCTAGCCATTTCTTCCAGCACACTCGAGCCGATGGCCGGCTCACGACTCCGAATATTTTCAGTTGAGATGGTCCCCACCCCTTCTATCCCAGATAATGTTACCCACTTTCAGGTTTTTGAGGACGATCAGCATATCTTGGCCTTCATGGTGAATGTTGGTGTCTTTGAAGATCAGATAGTGGAAGAACGAGACCACGATGATACTGGGAAAAGTGATGAAGACGATGGGATCATGGATTTGCCCACTAACACCATCCGTAAGGGGATGGTTGCATTAGAACGAATCTTCGACTCGGACCCTCGGGCCCGTGAGAAGGTGTCATCTTCCCCCGAGGGAGGAAAATTTGAAAAGGTTAACATCGGCCAGCCCGGTGAAGAAAAGATCATCCACATTGGTACCTCCTGTTCCCCTGAGGAAAAGGAGAAGATTCTCGTGGTTCTCCGAGAATACATCGACGTAATTGCCTGGGGTTATGAAGACTTAAAGACATATGACACATCCATCATGACCCATACCATTCCCCTGAAACCTGACGCTAAGCCCTTTCGGCAAAAGCAAAGACCAGTCAACCCCCTGATAGAGCCTCTGATTCGTCAAGAGGTAGAAAAACTGTTGTCAGCCCGGATAATTTTCCCAATCTGACACACTACGTGGCTTGCCAACCTGGTCCCTGTGCGAAAGAAGAATGGTGAGATCCGCCTTTGTGTGGATTTTTTAAATCTGAACAAGGCATCCAAAAATGATAACCACCCTCTCCCCTCGTTGGATGAGGTGTTGCAGATAGTAAATGGATCCCAGATGATGTCTTTCTTGGATGGATATTCGGGATACAACCAGGTCATGGTCAAGTATGAGGATAGAGAGAAAACAATGTTTACCACCAAGTGGGGAACGTTTGCGTATAGAAGAATGCCCTTCGGTTTGATCAATACGAGGGCTACGTTTCAGAAGGCCATGGACATTTCTTTCGAGGGCCTTATAAATCGATGCATAATCATCTACATGGATGATTTGACTGTCTTTTCCCAGGACAGGTGTGATCACGCCGCCCATCTCGCTCAGATCTGCGAGAGATGTCGCGGGTACGGAATATCCCTCAACCCTAAGAAGTGCATATTCGGGGTCACCAAGGGAAAGTTGCTTGGGCATATTATCTCTGAGAAGGGTATATCCATAGATCCTGATAGAGTCGAAGCATTGTTGAACTTATAGATGCCTGGTAGCAAGAAAGAAATGTGATTCTTCTTTGAAAAAATCAACTTTGTGCGACGATTCATCACAGGATTCGCAGAAATAGTTAAACCACTCAATGAGATGATGAAGAAAGATACCAAGATTGAGTAGAGTCCTGAAGCAAAGCGGGCATTTGCTCAGATCAAACAAACGATAACGGAGGCTCCTGTCTTGGCTAGTCCAAACTATTCCCTCCCATTTTACATTTATTCGTTTGCTTCACCGCATTCTGTCGCGACAGTGTTGACCCAAAAGGTTGAAGGGGAAGAACAACCAATAGCTTTCATGAGTTCCCCCTTTAAGAATTCCGAAGTCCGGTATTCATCACTAGAAAAATAGGCCTTTGCTCTAGTTCGCGCCGTGAAGAAATTTTGGCATTATATTCTCCAGAGCAAAGTACATGCTATCATTCCGGACCAGGCCGTCAAGTCTCTGCTGATGCAGAGTGAGTTGGGTGAGAGACGGGGGAAATGGATGGCCATCCTCCAGGAATATGACTTAGAGATGCAGCCCATGAAGATAGTCTAAGGCCAGGGACTAAGTCGAGCAATGGCAGAAGAGACTCCCCACATAGAATGTCAGACTTATACAGTGGAGTCCATTACTCAAGACCCATGGTATATCGATCTGGTGTACTTGTTACTAAACAACAAATGCCCGGAGGGATTACCTCCCCACAAATGCTGCGCCTTGAAGATGAAAAGCGCCCATTTCATGATCAAAAGCTCTACGCTTTACCGCAGAAACTATGAGGGAGTGTACCTCCGGTGCATCGATAGGGACCAAGCCGTGAAAATAATTGACGAATTCCATTAACAGTTTGGAACCGGGCATGGTTCAGCTGATGCCACTGCCCATCAGATACTTCAGGCCAGATATTATTGGCCCTGCATATTTAAAGACATCTATGCTCATGTTAGGAAATGTCATACTTGTCAAACTGCAGCGCATCGTGAGCGTAACCCAGCCATGCCTCTACAACCAGTCTACGAGGCTAGACCCTTTGCCCAATGGGAATTTGACTTCATCAGGGAAATCAACCCCAAATCGTCTGCCAATCACCGATACATTCTAACTGCAACTGATTATTATACTCGGTGGTCTGAAGCTATACCCTACAAAAATAACACGGCAGACGTAGTTATCAAGTTTTTGGAAGAAAACATCGTCACAAGGTTTGGAATGCCCTTTGCTTTAGTATGTGACAATGGTCCGGCATTTTCTTCGGCACAGTTACTCGAATAGACCTACAATTAGAAGATCACTCTAAAGTTTTCTAGCAACTATTATCCCCAGGGAAATGGCGTTGCTGAATCAACGAATAAGAACCTACTTGAAGTGATCAAACATTTGTTAGAACAGAATCCCCGGGATTGGCATCAAAATTTGAAATTCACCCTCTGGGCGGATTGTATTCGTATTAAGGCCACCCTGGGGACGTCCATGTTCCACCTGGTTTATGGCCAGAACCCGGTATTCCCGGTCAACTTACAGATCCCAGTTTTGCAATTTATCCAGGAATTCAACAAAAGGGACAACATCGTGGAAGTTTGACTTTTAAATCTGGTGCGAATGGAAGAACAGCGAGACGCGGCACTTGAACATTTTGCACGCCATCAAGCAGTGGTAAAATGATAGTTCGATAGAAGAGCCCAATACAAGGCTTTTCAGATCTCAGATCTGGTCCTGTTGTGGGACAAGGCCCGGGATAAAAAAGGAAAGCATACCAAGTTCCAACGGCTCTGGCTCGAACCATACTTAATTTTAAAAATCTGCGGGGCTAACACTTACCGCCTCAACACCTTGACTGGAGAACCTATCACATTGCCTGTTAATGGGCAGTTTCTCAAACATTACTTTGAATAAGAGTAAGTTTGTCCGAAGTTGTATTATATGTAAATATCCGCCTGTAAATATCTCTTCTGGGTGCCTCGTTGCGAGGTACCCTGCCTTGTAAATAGTCTTGTCGGCTGTCCTCTGGGCAGTCCCCCCTTTTTGTTTTTGTTGTCTTTGTTTTCTCTTTTGGTTTTCTTTCAGTCCTGGTGTTTTGTTCCATCTGGCAGGAATTGGAATGCTTCGCATAACTTTGGCCTCTGGTGCAGTGCCTCCGGCATGGTGAACTTTAGAATCTATCTTTAGCACGGTGGAATCGACCCGGTCTCTGGGATTGTTTTACAGGTTATGACACATTTTTGAGCAATCTCCATTGGGTGTTGTCTCCGGGAGTCTGGCAATCAGTGAACATAACTAATATAAGGAACGAGTAATCGGACCACCGGGGGTAGATCGGCTATACTGATTGGTTGACCCACGTCTGAAAATCTAACGAAATTATTTCCAGGTCTGGAGTTTTGTCCTCTTCAAACATCTAAATATAGGTGGATAGGTGAAAGAAGTATTGTCATTTGAATTTAGCTAAGCTTGGGCTCAATGGTGAAAGAAGTACCACCTTCCCCACCTGGAAACGAATAAAATAATAAGAGGAAAAGCGGGATTAAACTCCGTTCTTCGGGGGAAACAAGAAAATTGATGACTGGTTCGATGTAATTAGTACCTCTTCTCTATTCCTCCTAGAGGTCATCGGCTTGATTTCCTTCTAAAGCACACACGACACCACTGATGAAAGGCTACGGACTGACTCCTGTGTGGTCAGGTTCTCTTAGATATGCTACTCCTGGCCTGTCAAACGCTTCGGGAGGTGGATTTGTTCCAGTTGTGCTAACCAGAGATTCTATGGTTCTCAAATGTGCTAAGACATTTGTCCCAGATAGTCGCCATTTATTATGCCCTGCATCCCCGTCCCTACATTTTATGTGCAAAATGTTGGGTCCCCCTTTTTTTCTTTTCTTTTCTTTTGTTTTGCTGCGGCTTTTCCTTGTCTTTTTCCTTTTGCTTTCTTTCTCCGGGGTTTTCTTCCCCGGTGTGTGTTGTTTCTTGGTTTGGTTTTCTCCTCCGGGATTCCGGTCCCAGAGGTTGTCTTTTGTCGGAAGCGGGATTCCGGACTCCGGGATTCTTCACTATGATGTTCTTAAGAATATCATCGTAAGGAATCCCCGGGCCCAGAGTCCGGAGGTTTTGCCTGACCCGAAATCTCCGGAGGGAGGAGGATTACTTTTTACCGCGGGTATAAATAGACTTACCTGTCATTTTCACATTTACCACGATTAAAACCTTCAAGCACTTAGAGCAAAAAAAAGCATTTCCAAAGCGATTAGCAGAGCATTTACAGAGAGTTTGTGATAATCAAAGCTTAACACCTTCTGTTGTTCTCAGACATACGCAAGTGCTTCGTAGTGGTGATTTTGACAGCCTGACGATTTGAGCTGTTGCAAAGTTCTCTCGGTAATCCATTCTTTCCTCCGCCTTCTGCGTTTTCAGGTTGGTGTTCCACCTTTCCTCCTCTCTATTTTGCTTCCATCTTCTGGTTTTTCCTTGGGCATGCCTGGTTTTGTTTTCATTTTGCTTTGTTTCTCTGTCATTTTCGGCCTTTTTGTCTTCTGGTTTTGTCGCCCGTTGGTGGGTTGGCTCTACCAGAAGGTTGTCTGCCTTCTGTGCAGGGGTTGTTTGCCTGTAAAGTCTATAAATTGTGTAAATAATGTAAATGGCTGTATATATTTGTTTCTGCCTTGTCTGGTTTTCCCACAAGAGTCATCCCGTGTGTATATTCATGTATATATGTGCATATCTGTAGATAACCCTTGTATATCTCCTCCTTTCCATGTATATACCCTTCGGCTCTATGTATATCCTTCCAGGTGGCTTGACAAGCTGGTCGAGTCACCTTTGCTTCTGGTTTTCCGCCTTCAAGCTTGCTTCAAGGCAGAAAACCACCTGTTTGAAACTCGGCTCTCAGCCAGTTTCAAACAGGTGGTTTTCTCTCTCCTCCATCAAGGCTGTCAGAGCCTCATTTATTTCCCATGCACGCAATTACTTCTAGCCAAGTGGCTTTCCCTTTTCGCGCGTTCAGACAGTTGGCTGTGCCGTCAGTGCCATCACATCTATTTAATGCCAACGCACGTGGCGTCCATGTGGACCTACCTTCACATTCTTCCTTGCTAACGGTCATTTCTCCGAGCCTCGGGCCTCCTACCGCCACTCATCCTATGTCTTCGTCAAGTATGATAAAAATTTTCAGACCCAGAGATATGATGAAAATCCTAAGTTTATGATGTGTTTTGCTTTTCGGATACTTTTGCGTAAAACTAACTTTTCAGGAAAAGCAAACGATATGGTGGTAAGATCTCCGGACCTCGGAGTAACTGTTTTATTTTGATGAAGTATTCTGACGGTCGCTTTGTCTCGCAGGTCCGAACTTCATCTTCCAAACATGTCTGAAACATCCGCCTCATCTCCTCCCGGAAGTCCGGAATTACCAACCACAACCGAGACCAGGGCAGCAGCAAAGTCAAAAATAGAGAAGGCCCTGGCAAAGCTGCCCCTCACCATGAAGTTTGTGTAGGATAATGAGATTGTGGGCTCAAATATTGAGTCCAAGGTAAAACTAATGACTGACGCCAATGTCAGAACTTGGGCAAAAATGCAGGCCCTGGTAAAGGTAATGCACATCCAGCGACAGGATGGAGATAAACTTACGATCAACGTCGGCGGTTCCAGAATCCTCCAGGAAGCTTGCTTCCCATGCTCCATGCAGTCCCCGGAGCTTATTTTAACATTGGCGGCCAACTACAACTCTTTTATCCGGGCTGTCATGCTCGCAGCCGCAGAGCTCACGGGATACCCCACTCCACTGGTGTCCCTCGACCCAGTCACTTTCCAAGCATGCCTGGGAATCCCACAATTTGATAGGGCCACGGTGGTTACAAGGACTGATGCCTTGAAACAATTCACTCAACTGGAGGATGTTGCCCGGGTGTACATGAACACCAACTGGCTCAAGGTCCTGAAGAGGGACCCAAAGATAATGAAGATAGATATCCCCCACTCTGAATTCAAGGAGAGCATCCAGATGGGGATGATAGCATTGGCCCGGGTATTTGGGCAACCCTTCGCCCAGGAGTTCGCCAAATGGATGTACTATTTCCTCCTCGGCATCTCCACTAAGGGAGAATTCTTCGACTGGGCGACCATAATCTCCAATCATGTCGACTCCCAGTTCCAGCAGTTGAACAAGAAGAAGAAGTTCTACATGTCTTCTTATGTTTTCTGGGCTTTGGCCCAACAGAGGCCCCACTCCAATAGCCTGCTTACAGATGGCGTTCTCGAGATTAGCCCGGGACAAAAAGCACCGTGGGACCATTTCTCACAGATTCAATGGGAGGCCAGCTTCCCCAGTTTCTGCCGGGTAAACGATTCGTTCGTTTACTACCATCTGCTCACGCCCACCTGGGATGCCGAATACCGCCTGTCCACTGAGGAGATGAAATTGGTTATTAGTTATGGGCACTACTATATCCAATTCCAGCAGCATACCTACATTAGGGTCGCCGGCTTCTCCGGGAAACCCTACTTGTTGCCCAAGCATTGTGGGGACAAGATCGTGCTGCTGGAATATTGCCGGCAAATGATAGAACTGCATACCTTCTTGGCCCACAAGAAGGTCCCTAACATCTCGTTCCTAATCTCCTGTGGGAACTACACCTGCAGTCTGGCCGCCGTGAAGGAGGCAGATAATGAGCTAAAAAGTTACAACTTGCAGGAAATCTATTTGGCACGGAGAAACTTTGATCCGCGTGGCCGAATTGTAACAGCACTGCCCCGGGCTTCGGAGCCCCACCACGTACACATGGAGGACTTCTGGGCTGATTTCCAGGATGACGTGAATGTACGTAGCCAGCATTATATTAGAATGACGACCGGAATGATGCAGGAACTGAAGCTCCGGAGATTCCCAGCGGGTTTCTTAGACACTGCCCCCACCATAGATCCCCAGTACCAAGAAAAGGGGATCAATAAAATGGCACTGTCGGCAATGAATTGGGTCACCCAAGAGGGGCCCACGATTGAGGACTTCACTCAGGAAGTAGTCGAGCGAAGTCATGCCTATTTTAAAAGGGTGTGTCCCGGGAGTATGCGCCAAGCTCCCTGACCGGTACCAAAAGTAACACCACAGCCGGTACCAAAATTGACTCTGGGGGCCGAGACTTCTGCACAGGGCGCGGACAAAGGAAAGGGGATAGACACAACTCCCTCCGTGCAACAAGTCCCCATACAAGAACAGATTAAGAAATCTGTGGCAGCCTCCCAGCAAATGAGGGAGCAGTTGATAACGAGGCTGGCCACTCCCCCACTCATGGCCGGACCGATTCGTCCCCCTTCCTCCCCGTCGCTGGCAGCCTTAATGGTGAAGGCAACTGGGGTGGATCCCATGGAAGCAACAGCAATTGCTGATGCGGGGCCGCCTTTAATTACCTGGAGGAAGAGAAAGCACATCCAACTGCCTAAGGCAGAACTAGCGCCGAAGGCATCCCTCCCCAAAGAAGTGGAGATCCTTTCTTCTAGTTCCCTGGAACCGGAGAAAGAAGCAGAGCAGTCAGACGTCCCAGCCAGTCCCCCTTCGGAAGAGGAGTTTGACTTATTTGCAGCTGATGAGTTCTTAAATCTGCAAGGGGACGACACAAAAGTGGAGACAGGAGTCCCGGAGAAAGAACAAGAGGCTGTGGACTCAGAAGACCTGGAGCAAGAAGTTGCAGAACAAGAAGAGTAGCAGATAGAAGAAAAGAAGCCAGAACTGGAGGTTATCTCTAGGGCTTAAGCAGTGCAAGGTCCAGGAGTGGACCAACAACAACTAAGTGAGCAAAAGGCATCCGCTGGGGAACCCAGACCCAGACCTTCGGGAGCAACCGTAACCCCAGTCGCCGCGTTCCGAGGGCCACTCCCGGGATCCTCTTTTGGGCAGGTAATCACAGCGGCCCAAACTCTGAATCTTGGCCTGATACCTCCCCTACTGCCAACAGATGATGAAGAAGAAGAAGAGCAGCATGAAGAAGAAATTTCTGAGGAAGCCGACCAGGGTCCAAACCTATCAATTAACATCCAAGACTAGGCTGAGGAGGTAGAAATTGAGAAGAATGTTGCTGCAGAAGAGGTGTCGGCAGGGAGAAGCACAGGTGAAGTATATGTTGAAAAGGAGCAGCTGCCACCGGACACTAGGAGATAATCTGGAGAACAAACTCTGGCAGGAAGGCCACCTCTCCCACCTCCATGGCTGGTAGAAAGCAGAAAAAGAAAAGCCCAATCCGCTCCGGTGATCCCTCTCTCCCTGGCCGAAATGATGGCCTTGGCTCAGGCCCCGCCAAAAGCAAAGAAGGCCCAGACAGTTCATACCCTACGAACTGGGCCGGGCAGGGAAGCAATTGCAGTAGTGGCAACGCCTCCCCCAGACGCCGATGAAGCGACTACGGACCCCGCAAATTACAATATCGCAGAGGTATCCCTGGGAAAAAGAGGAAAGCAGGGCGAAGTAGACCTGCTGAAGGAGGCGGCAAGGGCAGTTGAAGCCCGATATGAAAAGGAGGCCCAGAGGCTCAAAGCGGAGAAAGAGAAGAATGCAAACCTTATGGGGTTGCTTACTGAGCTAACCAAACCCATCAACGCTGCCCCTCTGTAGACCTCCACATCAGAGGAATTACCGCAGAGCGACATAGACTCCCTGTGAGTAATGAAAAAGAAGGCCCAAGTAGTAGACGAGTGGGTCGCTCTACAGATAGGAAACACCTGGCGTTTCCTGGCGTCCACTCTCCTAGATCTATATATGGCCCGGCAGGTTATTCACCAGGCAGAAGTGCTGATTGAACAATGGGAGAGTGACACTGAGAATTACCAGGTGTGGAAGGCAGAGCTCGAAGAGCTCCTCACCCTGGGGGAATACATGGTTTCCAAATCCGGAATTCTGGGTGAGGAATCATTTGATTTCGTAAGGACTCAGCACTCCAGACTGGACCTCACATTGGAGGTAACCAAGCAACTGGTAGAGTCCTTACAAGAAAAGGTGAAAGCAGTGAAGTATTCTTCCAATTTATATAAATCTTTTGTAATAAAGGCTTCTGGGGTTGATCCCCTTAATATAGATACTTATACCCCCGAGGAGTCAGTTTTGGGAAATTTTGATGAAATGATGGCATCTCGGTATCAATCCCCGGACGGGATAGATGGGGCCCAAATGGCAAAACTAACCGAAATGGTACTTAAGGGCCATGACGCCGCAAGGATGGCGGATGAATTCAAAAATAATATTCTGGACCTGGGGGAACTAGTTGAAGTGGCCAAGTACAGAAGGGCCAATCTGAAAAAGATTGATGAAGACGGCATTTTCCGCCTCCTTCAGACCTTCAATGATGATAAGCAGCCTTGAGCGTTCTCCGGGAACTGGGGAAACTTGAGTATTGAGTATTCTTTATTCTTTTGGGGACGTAAGTTCCCGGATCCCAGAGTCCCAGATCCAAAATTTTGTATTCTTTAAAATGATCTGTGTCCCGGTCCCCGAGGCCGACCAGTCATTTTCAGAGGCGGTTAATAAAGACTGTCAGAGGGTAATTGGCCACATCAAGGGGCATCTGTTCGGCAGTTGGTTTCTGGCAAGGTGGTCTTCTCGAGGCGTCGTTCAAAGGTACACCTGGCACGTTGAAGACGGGGTGCCGCATTTCTCATTTATGGGGCATGTAGCCTCGGTCCCCGGGGGACCTACTTTCTACTTTCTCCTCTCTGGCTCTCTTCTCGAGACCGATTCTTCCGATGTATATTCTTGTCTTCTTCTTCTGACATGGCAGACCTATTCCATCTCCAGGTATTTTGTAGGGTGGCGCAGGTAGTACCGGCCCCCAGATATTGTATTTTATTGAAGCACAATGAAATAGGGTTAGGGTTAGAGAGTTGTATAAATAGGAAGATCGGCCCATTTCCAAGGGTTGGCGAAATTGATGATTTTGTTGTCCATAAGAAATAGCGAAGTGATTCTCTTTTGTTTTAAGTTGCAGAGCTCAATGCTCCATTGTTCTGTTCCTGTTAGTTAAATGCTCCCTTGGAGCCACCATTGTATCACGCACCAGTGCTCGCTGGACTAAATATTAATGAAGAAGGAAGGATTCTTGGTAATGATGTTGTTAGTGTCCCAGCTTCTGAGTTAATGGTATTTCATGTTTTGATGTTCTTTATGTCCCTTGCTCTGATATGTTAAAAGTAGATTAACGACCTCTTTATTCCCGCTACTGATAAAATGCTAACTGATGGTTGTGTATTTCTTCGATATTTAGTGTAGTCTTTCAGAGCATTGTTGATGTTCCGGACATTTCACCATGACTGTAGTTAGATGAAGTGTTTCTAACCCTGTAGGATCTTTTTCGTTTTATTTGCTAAGTGTAGAATACTCTGGGAAACCCTTACTATACTGAATCTCTGGAAGAATGAGTTGAAGTAACCAGCTATCCCCCTTGAAAACAGTCACCTCTCCCAACCGAGCCCCGCACCATCGTGACCCGACACCCAGGTGCTTGAAGGCCCGGAGGATTTATTTCCCCGGACAACTTTTGCAGGCGGAGTTGGCCGATTTCCCCGGAACTCGGTGACAACTTATGACTGTTGGCGGACCCGGTCAGCAAAACCCCGTCAATAGGTTCTTGTCGGCCAATGGTGTTTCTATAGGTGTGCCCTTGGTAGCTGTTGAGGGGGCACTAGAGATTTCGTAGATAGAAGGATCTTTGCCAGCACTTTTGCAGTCGGCTGGAAGGATTTTGCCAGCAATTGGAGTGTTTGCTGGTGGGTCGTTGGTAGCTGTTGATGGGGTGTTGGAGGCTTTGTAGGCTGCTAGATTTCAGTCTATGAGTGTCTCTCGGTCTACTAGGGGTTCTACATTTGGTTTTTTTCCTCTTGGTGGTGCTTCTATGCCTAAGGGGACATTATCCTATGCTAGTATGGTTTCTACTGGGGCCTTAACAACTCGATCTAATGGGGTTGGGATTGGTGGTGGTGTGGGTAAGAAACCTATCCCTATCTTGAACCCTATCCAAATCAACTTGGATGAGGAAGTGGTGGATGATATTGAGTTTGCATCATCTAAATTTTATTCTCATGGCGTGATTTGTCATTTATTGGGTTTGTCGCCAAGCCTTGCTGACTTGCACCAGTGGATCTCCGCTCATTAGGAACCTAATATTTATGGTACTGTTCATATTTTCCCTACGACAAAGGGTTTTTTTACTGGAAAATTTGATAATGCTGAAGATAGAAAGTGGATTATGTGTAGTAATTCTCTCTTGGGATAATCATTATTTGATAGTCATGAAACCCCGGTTTCCTGATTTCTCCCCCTCTTTTGAAATCTTTAACAAGATTCTGATTTGGGTAAGACTCCCCTATCTTCCCCTTCATTTTTGGGTTGATTCCCTATTTTAAGTGGTGGGCGAGGCTATTGGATATTATCTGATGGTGGATGAAGAGTCATCTGATATTATTCACTCAACTTATACTCGGTTATTGGTAGAGATGGATATCTCTAAGGGGTTAGCTGAAAAGATTAAGCTTGCGTACTCAAACACTTCCTGGATTCAAAATTTGGAGTATGAAGGGCTTCCTTTAAGATGTAGGAAATTTTTTAAAATAGGTCACTTGGCGGCCCAGCGTAGATTACAAAAGACGAAGACCAAAAGGTCTGCTTTTTGGTGGAAGGGTGTTTCTTCCGATCACTATACAGTTAGGAAAAATATTGATCCTGCTGAGAATGTTGGGCCTGAGGAGGTTCCTCCTATAGGAACTGTCCCTTTGGGGTCTACTAACACTATCGCTAGTAGTTCTAAGGTTTTTCAGACTACTAGTGTTTCTGACACTATTTCAGATGTTTCTAACGGTACTATTTATGTTGGAATGGGTCTTGTTGGATCCATTGTACAGTCTACTGGAGCTTCTGCTGGTACTTGTCCTGCTGGTCTTCTTGTTCCCAGAGATTCCTCTATTGCTAATGCTCCTCCTATTGGTTTTGGTATTGCTGGATCTTCTGCCATTTTCGTTGGTAGCTTTTGTGCTGGACAGTATGCAGGAAATTCTATTGGTTATGTTCCTATTGGGCCTGTTGGTATCCTTCCAGCTAATCTTGTTTCAGCTTGTCTCTCTATTGTTGCAGAGAAAACTAGATTTGGTGGTTCTCCCTTGCGTCTAGAGGCAGGTCCCTTTGTTGGCTCTGTCCTAAATTCTTCTTCTTCCTCTCTCTTGAGACCTTCCTCTCAAGATTTCCAGGAGAAGGATTCTTTGGTAGAGGAGGGGTGGACCCCAGTTATGGGTAAACATCATAAAAAGTCCTCTCTTCAATTTGACATAACTCTCCGTTCCCAGAAGAAGGGAGGTAAGGGTAAATCTTAGATCTTGTTTGGGCTTCTTGGGATTTTAAATTTAAATCTTTAGAAGGGTGCTATTTGAAAATCCTATTTTAGATTTTTCTTTAGCTTGGGTTTTTATGATGGTTGTTTCATGCATTGCTTCATCTAGGTTGTGGGTTCCTATTGTAAAACCCTCGTCTAGGTCTTGGTCTGTTATGTCTTTGAGGGCTACTTTGAATGATGAAGGGGACTCCCCTTAATACCACAAGTACACAACAAAAACAAAGAGAAACAACAGAAATTTGCAAGAACAGAAAATTGGCTTCTTATTGGCTCCACAAATGTAGAATTACAAACTTCAGAATTACAATATCAAAAGCCACATGGGCATCCCCTACAATAATCTGTAGGACAAAGCCTCAAATAACTACCCAGAAGTGCCCTAGACAACACTACGGGCCTTCTTTATATAGGCAATTTCCACCCCCCGAGAAGGTTCCAGAAATTCATCCCATAGGGCCGACTACCCTTAGCATTTAATTATTTTTCACTTTTATTACACAAGGGTCGGCTTTAAATATTTACAAAATATGAGATTAGGTAGCCCAACTTCCGGAAGCCATAACTTGTGAACCGTAGCTCCGATTGGCTATTATAACCACTTTTTGAAAAGGGAAGATCGCGATCTACAGTGTCTGATTAGAAAAGTGCAAGTCAACCAAGGGTTTGACTTCAATCCGGAGCCTCTAAGGTCCTGAAAATTGAGCTCAAAGGTTTTGCACCCTAAAATCTCAACAGTAAATCCTTAATAACTTTGCCAATACAGATAATCTGGCAATGAAATTCAACTGGCATTCTTATATGACTAAGATGAACCTT
>MU226939.1:154928-182919 GCA_018584345.1 Thuja plicata
GTTGAAGACAATTATTCAATTGTGTATTGTCATTGATGTTACACATGTATATACGATCAAATCAGGTTATGACATCCCTCACCTCTAGGAAGAGACATCGACCTGATGTCTTATGAAAACACATAATAGCAACAACATTTATATGTCTATGCATATAACATGAATAAACAAAAATAAGAACATAAATAAGTCTAATCAAACAACTGTAGAAAAGATCTATGCATTGTTGCAAGGTGTGCGCCCTTGGTCTCGGTCCAGCCATGCAGCGGTTGCTGATAAGGGTTTAACAACCTCCAGTAGATTCTATAATTCTTGTGGTTGTATCAGGCACTAACAATTTGATCTTTTGGTGCAACCACCCAATCTAACAATGATATTGTTGAAGACAATTATTCAATTGTGTATTGTCATTGATGTTACACATGTATATACGCTTATGTAGTGATGTTACACAAATGTCTACATCCAGACCGAGCACAGTTGGTGAATAGAAAGATTTTTTAGTGTTGACAAAGATCAGTCGGATACTGAAGATGTTCAGTGTTGATCGAGTCACTCGGGTATTTTAGTCATGGTCGGGCATTAAAGAAACTCAGTGTTAACCGAGTTTATTATTCAGTGCCAGCCGACTAACAGTGGTTTATATTCTATAATTAATTGGTTATATGAGGCCAACTGAATTGTGATTTATTATTTATAAGTATATTCAAGTCGACTTGACATGGCTTATCGTATATATGAAAGGTCAAGTTTGGATTGAATGTGTGTGAGTGTGTGAAAAGTTGAAGATAAGTAGAAGTGTGTAATTTTGTGATATGAAGACTGAAGGCGAAATCAGATGGGATTCTGATTGAGTACAGAACACTCGGAGCTGCAATAGAATATTTGATCAGCAAGGATCCATTTATAATTAGAATAGAGATCTGAATTAGCAAAGACAGTTGCTTACACATACAGGTCAGTTTATTGTTACTTTCTAACAATTGTAGCGGTGATCTTAAATCTCTTAACAGAGTATACTTAACAGTCTTTTTGTAAATCCTCTTACAAGGTAGCATTTCTATGTTGAAGTGTTGAAGACCTCTAACAAGGCCACTCCTCATAGGGTGATTTAAATCCTCTAACAGAGTCACACCTAACAGTGTATTTGTGTAACCTTTAACAGGGTTGGCTCCTAACAAGGCTCACTTCAAAAGAGTGAAAAACGGTAACTAGTTACATTGGTGGTTTTTCCCATATTAGGTTTCCACGTTAAATCTTGGTGTCACCTTTGTATACGTTATTTGTTTCATGCTTTATGTTTCTACACTTAATCACTAAAGTATAATTGCATTAGATATCATAAAGATTGCTTTGACACCCGAGTTACAGAAGGATATCTTAATTGACCAAGTAATAGTGTTATATTGTTTAAGACATCTAAGGGACAAGGGATTTGTTTTGGAGTAAATGATTCACCCCTATCCTCTCAGTTACCTATCTCATTTCCAACAATTGGTATCAGAGCTTCAAGTTATTTCAGAGAAGGTTTCAAGGCCTAAGCTAAAGATTAGAGATGTCTTGCAGAAGGGAGATCCCAAAGCTAAACAAAGACAACTTCCTTGCGTGGTAAGAGCTGATGAAACTACATCTATCTTCTATTGGAAATGTTTTTTTTCAATTTTTGGACAAAAAATATGTGGAACCAACAACAACTATGACTGTGGAACAGATGATGGAATGGAAGATTCATAACATAATGATGATTGATATAGCTTCTTCACTCAGCTACTCGAAATTTGATGAAGTCAAGGACTTCCCTATAGCCTATGATATGTGGAAGAAATTACAGGACATTCATGGAGGAGATGCAAATGTAAAGAGAGCCAAAGTAGAAATTCTTAGAGGACAATTTTATCAGATGAAAATGAAAGAAGGAAAAAACATTACAAAATACAGTGAAAGAATCAAGAAGATTGTGAGTACCATCAGAGTTGCATGAGGAATAATTGAAGATACAACAGTGGTCAGCAAGGTATTAAAAACTTTACTTCCTATCTATACTATTAGAGTTTCAGCTATTCAAGAGATGAGGTGCAATAAGGATATAACTCTAGATACATTAGTCGGAAGGCTTACAACTTTTGAGCTGGACAAATTTAACAATTATTCTCCTATCTCTAGCAATCTTGAGTCTGCATTCAAAGCTAAATTAAACCTTGGTAAGAAGGATAGATACTCAAAAGGGAAGCAGATTGAAAGTGGTAGTGATGATAAATCTAATGATGAAGATCTAGATATCATTGAAGCATTACTTGCAAGGAGAGTTGCCAAAGGAAAATACAAAGGTAAAATACCATTGATTTGTTTTTCATGCAATGAGGTTGGTCACATTGTTGCCAAGTGTCCGAACAAAGAAGACAAAGATGAGAAAAAGTTCAACAAGTTCAAAGGAAAGAAAGATTTCAAGAACTACAAGAGCTACAAGGACAAAGGTAAGAAGTCTTGTTATATTGCTAAAGATTCTGATAGTGATGAAGAAGAAGAGGAAATAGTTTATATTTCTATTAAGGATGAGTCAGATGAAGAAGATGAAAAGACAACACTTTTCTCACATATCAGTAAAAATGACACATGGATAATTGATAGTGGTTGTTCTCATCACATGACCAGTGATAAAACAAAATTTGAACATCTTGAGCACTACGATGGTGGGAGTGTCATTTTTGAGAATGATGAACCTTGCTATGTGAAAGGAAAAGGTTGCATTACTTTGACAAAAGGAATCAAATGTGATAATTCTTATTGGGTTGAAGGAATAAGGAGAAATCTACTCAATGTAGTGCAGCTGAACAACATTGGCTTCAAGGTAGAATTCATGAATGGTAAGGCCAAGCTCCTAGATGGTAAAGGGAACCTAGTTGGAACTGGCAGGCAAACAAAAGGTAATCTATTCTATCTTGATCTCACTGAAAGTTCATGCTTTATTGCACAAGTAGAAGAAAGCTGGCTATGGCTTAAAAGGTTGTGTCATGTAAATTTTGATAATATGGTAAACATAAGAAAGAACAAGAGAGTTAGAGGTATTTCTATTTTGAAGAAACCCGAGTTAGCAACATGCAAACAATGTCAAATTGGAAAGATGAGCAAGACAAGTTTCAAGAGAAAGAATTACAATACTGATGAAATCTTGGAATTGGTACATACTGACCTTTTTTGACCAATTGGAACAACAAGCTATACTATAGAAAAGTATTTTATTCTATTTGTTGATGATCATTCCAGAATGATGACTATCATGTTTCTTAGAGAAAAATCAGAAGCTTTTCAGAAATTCAAATGGTATCTTGCAAGAGTTGAAAAGGAAACAGGAAATAAACTAAAATGTCTAAGATCTGACAAAGGAGGAGAATTCATTTCTAATGAGTTCAATGAATTCTGTAATGAAAGAGGAATCAAAAGATGGGTATCTTCCCCTGGTACACCATAGAAAAATGGAATATCAAAAAGAAGAAACAGATCCATTATGGATTGTGCTAGAACCCTAATGATTGAAAAGAATGTTGTTTCCAAATACTAGAAGGAGGTCATCAGTACTACAGTGTTCACCTTGAACCGAGTTCAACTGAAGAAAGGTAGTAACTAGACACCTTTTGAATTATGGTATGGCTATAAACCTAATGTTCATTATTTCAAAGTATTTGGAAGTAAATGTTACATCCTGAAGGAAGAAAGAAATGGAAAACTTGATGCAAAAAGTGATGAAGGAATATTCCTAGGCTACTCATGTAAAAGAAAAGCATACAAATGTCTGAATCTTACTACTCACAAAGTCATAGAAAGTGTACATGTCAAGATTGATGAGTTTGCAGAAAGATGTGAAGAGCAGAGCAGTAAAGAGACTGAAGACTATAGGAACTTTGTCTATCATGAACCTGATACTATGCCTATGACTCGAGAAATGGTGATTGGACATCAGAACTGTCAACCACTGAATATACTAACACAAATTGTACAACCTGAGTTGTAGACTGTGCAACGCGAGCTGCTAGTAGAAGAGACCAATTCACAGACAGAGGGAACCCAATCTCAGATAGAGGGACCCGAGTCACAGACAATGGAACCCGAACATCAGACAAAAGAACAGGAAATAATGTTTGAGAATGATAGACCTAGTGGATCAAGTCCAGAATCAAGACTGAAGGATCCAGTACTCTCCAAGTATGTTAGAAGGCATCATGCACCTAAGAAAATAATTGGAGATCAGACAGAAGGTGTAATGACAAGGAACAAAATCAAAGGTACATATTTACAAAGTGAATTTGAACCTAGAACTGTTAAAGATGCATTGAATGATAAAAGTTGGATAGAGGCAATGAATGAAGAAATTGAGCAGATTGAAAAGAACAAAACTTGGACACTTGTGCCTAGGCCAAAGGACAAGAATGTGATTGGAACCAAGTGGGTTTTTAGAAATAAGATGAAAGAAAATGGTGAAGTTTCTAGAAACAAGGCCATACTAGTTTGTAAAGGATATGCTCAAGAAGAGGGTATTGATTATGGAGAAACTTTTGCTCCTATTTCTAGACTTGAAGGAGTCAGAACTCTTCTAGCATATGCTGCACATAAAGGATACAAAGTATATCAAATGGATGTGAAATCTACATTTCTGAATGGAATCCTAGAAGAAGAAGTCTACATTGAGCAACCTGAAGGATTTGTTTATCCTAGCAGAAGGAATATGGTTTGCAAGTTGCACAAAGCATTGTATGGACTAAAGCAAGCGCCCAGTGCCTGATATGAAAGGCTGCATGGTTACCTAGTAAATATTGGATTTTAGAGAAATAATGATAAAAGTAGCTTGTACATCAAAGAAGGACCACAGAACAAAACATTGTTAGCAGAGATATTTGTTGATAACATATTATTCACTGGATATGATGACTTATGCAAAGCATTCTTTGTAGCTAAGAGTAAAGAGTTTGAGATGTCTATGTTTGGTGAGATCAAATTCTTTATTGGATTACAAGTACATCAAATGAAGGATGGTATCTACATTACTCAATCAAAATATATCAAGGAGATACTCAAGAAATTTAGAATGGAAGATTCCAAACCAGTTGGAACACGCATGTGTACTAAACAAAAATTATCTAAGGATGATGATTCAAAGGAGGTAGATCAAACTAACTATAGATCCATGATTGGAAAATTGCAATATGTTGTTCACACCAAACCTGATATTGCATTAGCAGTTGGTATTTTTGCAAGATTTTCAACTAATCCTAGAGACAATCACCTAATGGCAATCAAAAGATGATCTAATGTTAGGATCTAGGACTGTTGCACGTGAATAATAAATTTTTATCCCAATTAAATGAAGGTCTTCAAAATGTAATTAAAATGCTTTTATAAACATAATAACTAAATAATGATAATTTGAACAAAAGAGAGAAAGATGAGAGAAGACAAAACACAAGTTGATAACAGAGTTTGCCAATTGGCTACGTCTTCGGGTCCCTCCAATGGAGTGGCCAATCCTTGATTCTGCTCCAGAAAATGGTTACAAGGTCTTCAACCTATTACAAGATTTGCATCTCCTCAGACGATAATGAATTACAAAATAAAATCCTCCTTTACACATGCAACAAGCTTTACTACAAGCTCCAAATGCATGAGGACAAAATTCACTATCAAAGTCCTAATTCCAACTCTGAAATTCTCTCACAATTTTTTCTCCAAAAATCTCCACTAAAAATCTAGTAACTCACATTCCCTTTTCACCCCTTTTTATGCAAATAATTTACTCAATATGGTAGATAACCATATGATTTACAAAATATTCTCAATCTCCCAATATTTACAACAAATCCCCCCAAAATAATAATATCTCTTAAAAATACACATTAAGATAACATACTTTTTAAAATTCCCGCAAAAATAATCTTGGAACATTTTGTGGTTATTTCTTAACTACTATTATCAACTTTGGGTGTTTAAGGATAAATTTATCTAAATCCGCACCAAAAATCAAGCTTCCTTAGTTGTTTTTTACGGCCTTTTTGGGATGGTGGGTCGATGGTTGAAACCGTCGGCCCACCATTCTCTCTTAACTTGTCCTGAAATGTATTTAAACATATTATTGTGCTCTTTATTCATGTTGGTTAAGAAAGTGGCGGTAAAGCTTTGGTATTGTTGGAGGTCGCGGGTTCAACTCTCCACACAGCAATTTTTGTCTTTTTATGATAGGCGGGAAATAATTCAAATTTAATAAGTGCCAATATTAGAGCAACTAGCGCATGTGGTGCAATGGTGAGGAGAATATCTTACAAGTAGGAGGTCATTAGTTTGACCCCCACAAAGAGGAATTTTATTGAAGACCGTTGACTTTCTACCATGTCATCATCCTTGCTAACCGTACTTTTGCTGACGTCATCAAGTCAACACATTTTCTTTCCAACTTTGACCTGCGATAACTTCTTCATACGGACTCTGTTTGACTCCATTCAAGTTGCGTTTGATTCATATCGACGAGCTCTTCAACACGGTGTTGTTTTTTGGAGTTTTTGGAACACTTTAATTTTTGGTGAAAATCCACTTGGATCAAAAGAATTTTGAGATATTTGAAGGGTACTGAAGACTATGGTAACTTTGATTTGAAGAAATGTACTGATGTTGAGTCGGCTGGAAGTGTTGATGTCAGGAAAAGCACCAGTGGTGGAGATTTCTTTCTTGGAATGAGGTTACTGTCTTGGACTAGCAAGAAACATAATTGTATCTCTCAGTCTACAGCAGAGGTAGAATATATTGCTGCAGTAGTGAACTGTTCAAACATCATATGGTTCAAGCAGATGTTGTCAAGAATGAAGAAAGAAGTAAAAGAACTAATTATTATCTACTATGACAACACCAGTGCTATTAACATTTCAAAAAATCATGTGATGTACACCAAAACCAAGCATATAGCAATGAAGTACCATTTCTTGAGGGAATTGGTACAGAATAAAGAAGTGAGGTTGGAATATGTGAGTACTAAAGAACAAGTTGCATACATATTCACAAAAACTTTACCTAAGGATGCATTTTTATATCTTAGAGGAAATCTAGGGGTGCTTCCCCTAACTGAAGCTCAATAAAATACAGTTTAGTGATGCATCAACCCGAGCCACAGTCAAGATCTATCAGTTGATGCGGGTACATCATAGCCCATTATAGATGAATTAGTAAATTTAGGTACATTACAATTTCAAAGAGAAATAGTATTGACTATTGTATTGATATTTACTATTTGTGGAGATGGAGTCTTTGGCATCTGTTGTCAAAGAGGGCAAGTTTTATATAATACAAACAAAATTACTTAAGAGAAAGAGTTTGATGAAAGAGGGAGTTTTTGGATGAGAATCAGAATAAAGCTAAAGACATTAAAGAAATTTTTTTGTTGCTCTACAATTCTTTGTATTATGACATGTTGTGTTGCCATCAATGCCAAAGAGGGAGATTGTTGAAGACAATTATTCAATTGTGTATTTTCATTGATGTTACACATGTATATACACTTATGTAGTGATATTACACAAATGTCTACATCCAAACCGAGCACTGTTGGTGAATGGAAAGATTTTTTTAGTGTTGACCGAGATCAGTCAAGTATTGAAGATGTTCAGTGTTGACCGAGTCACTCGGGCATATGAATCATGGCCAGGAATTAAAAAAACTCGGTGTTAACCGAGTTGATTATTCAGTGTCAGCCGACCAATAGTGGTTTACATTCTACAATTAATTGGTTATATGAGGCGGACTGAATTGTGATTTATTATTTAGAAGTATATTCAAGCCGACTTGACAGGGCTTATCATATATATGAAAGGTCAAGTTTGGATTGAATGTGTGTGAGTGTGTGAAAAGTTGAAGATAAGCACAAGTGTGTAATTCTGTGATATGAAGAGTGAAGGCAAAATCAAATGGGATTCTGATTGAGTACAGAACACTCAGAGCTGTAATAGAATATTTGATCAGCGAGGATCTAGTTATAATCAGAACAAAGATCCGAATCAGCAAGGAGAGTTACTTACACATACTATTCAATTCATTGTTACTTTTTAACAATTGTAGCAGTGATCTCAAATCTCTTAACATAGTAGACTTAACAGTCTTTTTGTAAATCCTCTTACAAGGTAGCATTTCTATGTTGAAGTGTTGAAGACTTCTAACAAGGCAACTCCTCACAGGGTGATTTAAATCCTCTAACAGGGTCACACCTAACAGTGTGTTTTTGTAACCTTTAACAGGGTTGGCTCCTAATAGGGCTCACTTTAGAAGAGTGAAAAACTATAACTAGTTACATTGGTGGTGTTTCCCATATTGGGTTTCCACGTTAAATCTTGGTGTTACCTGTATATAAGTTATGTGTTTCATGCTTTATGTTTCTGCACTTAATCACTAAAGTATAATTGTATTGGATATCATAAAGATTGATTTGACACCCGAGTTACAGAAGAATATCTTAATTGACCGAGTAACAGTGTTATATTGTTTAAGACATCTAAGGGACAAGGGATTTGTTTTGGAGTAACTGATTCCCCCTCCCCTCTTAGTTACCTATCTCATTTCCAACATGCATGTCCTCTACATCCTCCCAAGTAGCACTGTCATTAAAGAATTGGTCACATTGGGCCTTATACTGTAACACATCTCTGTTACGCACCCTAATTGTATGTTGATTAACGAGGTGGGTAGGCTCCACTAGCACCACTCCCAGATCCTAAACCTGTAATGTACGCCAATCTAAGATATGAGATGCATCTAGATGATAGGATTTCAACAAACAAACATGAAACACATTATGGATTTGGGCTAGAGCGGGAGGTAGAGCAAGTTTGTAAGCAATGGGGTTGATCACCTACAAAACATCAAAAGGACCCACATATCTCGGTGCAAGCTTGGAAGAATTGTCAAAATAAATTGAGCTCTTATGTGGTCTCATGCAAAAATAATTCATCCCCTTCCTGGAATTGTTTGAATGTACAGTTCCTATCTACATAACTCTTATGATGATCAGCTGCTTCCTTCAGTCAAGCACGAATTAGAGTCATTTGATCCTCCATCTCTCTCAACAAATCAGGACCAACAACGATCATGTCCTCTACTCTATCCCAACTGATAGGAGCGCGACATTTCCGCCCATATAGTGCCTCAAATGGTGTCATTCCCAATGAAGCATGGTAAGAGTTGTTATAGGAAAACTCCACCAATGGAAGATACTTTTCCCACTTGTACTATTGATCCATGCAATATATCTGAAGTACATCCTCCATAACCTGATTTACTCTTTATGTTTTCCCATCAGTCTAAGGATGATAAGTTGTGTTAAAATTCAACCGTGTACCCAAGGAAGCAATCAAGGTTGTCCAAAACCTCGATGTCGTGTGTATCTCTGTCAGATATAATGGTCTCTAGTACACCGTGCAATCTAAAAATCTCCTGAATACACTTCTTGGAAAAATCCAAGGATCCATCTCTCAAACTCCCTAGAATGTAATGAGCTACCTTGGTTAGTTTGTCATCTACTACCAAGATTATAGCATGTGTGTTGTGTCATGGGTAAACCTTGGATAAAATACATACTAATGACTTTCCATTTGTACTCTAAAATATCATGTGGATACAAAAGTCCCACTGGGTGGACATGCTCAGCCTTGACTCACTAGTATTCTCAACACTGGGAAACATAAGCTATCACATCACGCTTAAGCCCTGGCCAAAAGTACAATGGCCTCAAATTGGTAATCATCTTGTTTACCCCTGGATGTCCTGCAAATGAAGTGCAATGCATCTCCTCAAGTACTACCTTCCTCAACACTTTTTGGTTGGGAATGTACATCATGTTCTGGTATCTCAAAATATTGTCATCCTCAAAAGTGTATCCATCAAAATGGTGATCTGATGGATCAATGTGTAAGGCTTCCTTGACCATCTCATAATGATAATCACCTAGAATATTTGGCAACATGTGATCCCTCAACTATGACCTGGAAGTAGAGATAGCAGCAATGTGTCTCCTCCTACTAAGAGCATCTACCACTCTATTCTCCTTTCCCTTTATGTACTCAATGTCAAATTCATACTCACTCAGAAACTCCAACCAACATCTTTGTCTTTCATTGAGGTTAGGTTGTGTGAAGATATACCTAAGTCCCATGTGATCCATTTTCAACTCAAATGGTTTACCCAAAAGGTGATGTCTCCACATCACTAAAGCATGCAAAATTGTTGTTGATTCCAACTCATGAGGTGCATAGTTAACCTCATACTGTTTCATCTTTTGTGACTCATAAGACACTACTTTACCTTCTTGCATAAGTACACCTCCAAGACCTTCCACTGAAGCATCTGTAATAACTGTGAATCTCCCATTCAGATCTGGTATGATCAAGATAGGAGCGGATGTGAGTTTTTATTTCAACAACTAGAAGGATCGCTCACATACATCAATCCACTCATATTTTTTCCCTTTCCTCTAAAGGGATGTAATAGGTGTTGCAATCTTGGATAATCCCTCCAAAAACTTCATGTAATAACGTGATAGTCCCATGAAGCTTCTAACTTCACTCACATTTTGTGGAGCTAGCCACTCAAGAATGGCTTTAGTCTTTGTAGGGTCAACTGTAATTCCATTTGCAGAGATGATGTGACCCAAGTAATGTATCTCCTTCTAATAGAAGGAACACTTTGATAGCTTACCATAAAGCTTATTATCTCTCAGGTGCTATAAAACTACACGCAAGTGCTCCTCATGCTCTTCCATGGTCTTGGAGTAAATCAAAATGCCATCAATGAATATCTCTATGAACTTATCCAGACAATCTCTGAACACACTGTTCATCAAGTTCATAAATGTTGCAGGTGCATCAGTCAATCCAAAAGGTAAGATGAAAAATTCATAATGTCCATACCTTGTCCTGAAATTTTTTTTGGATATGTCTTCCTCTTTTATTCGGAGTTGATGATATCCAGATTGCAAATCAATCTTAGAGAACATAGTTGCTCCCTTCATCTAATCAAAAATTTCATCTATACATGGAAGAGGATATCTATTATTGATAGTTACCTTATTAAGCATCTTGAAATCTATACATAAACGTAAGGTACCATCTTTCTTCTTTTTGAAGATAACTGGAGCTCCCCATGGTGACACACTAGGACAAATGAACCCTTTATCTAAGAGTTCTTGCAACTGCATCTTTATCTCATACATCTCAGTGGTGGTCATACGATATGGAGCCTTAGATTGAGGCTCGGTCCAGGCATTACATCAATAGAGAAGTCAAATTCCCTCTTCGAAGGTAACTCCGATAATTCCTCTGGAAATACATCCTGGAACTCCTGCAAATTGGACAATCCTCTAAGATAGGAGGAGTGTCAAGGTCTTTTATGTAAGCCACGTACATCATGTACCCCTTCCTCTTTAACTTCTTCAATTGCATGGCAGAAATATTCCTAAGCTCAAAGGGCCTTTTCTCACCCAGAAGTACTGCAGGTTTACCTAAATCATCAAGACATTCAACTAACATGTCCTTACAACTTACTAAATCCTTATGTTCAGTCAACCAATTGATGCCCAAGATGACATCATAGGAACCCAATGGATCTACATAAAGATTCACTTACGTTTGAAATTTTGGAAGTTTTATCTCATTGCAAGCCAAACATTGCTCAACCTTACACTCTACCCTATTTCCATACTCTACCATCCATGGTTCAGACATATATCTAGGTCTAACTAATAAATGAGAAATAACTCTAGTATATATAAAACATTATGTATCTCCTGTATCAATCAAAATAGAAACATTTTGGCCAAAGAGCTTGCCGTCTAACTGGATCAGGGTAGCCTGAAATTCTTCATGTCTACGATCAACAGTTGCATGAATCTGATGTTGAGTCCGGGGACCCTTCCCATCTATATGATTTGTACGGTGAGGGCATGTACTGGCATAATGGTCACCTCCACAAGTGAATCAACCACCCACTAGTCCTTTCCTACCCTCATACATGTTCCTCATGTTGGCATTCTTGTTGTTGCCTCTATTCTGATACTAAGCCTCATTGTTGTTCGTATTCCTACCTGCATTTCCTTGACCTTTACCTCTCATATTCTAAACTTGCTAACGTCCAAAATCCTTAGGTTGGTTATCTTGAAATTTCCTCTTAAATCCCTAAGAGGAATTTTTCTTCTAGTTACGCCTTACTGTAGACACCTGTTGTAGTTTTTGTTCTTGCCTCAATGCCTTCCTAAAATCAAAGTCCATAGTCTCAGGCTCATGCATGTCAACCTATGATCCTATCTCTGGATGTAGTCCAAGAATAAATTTGTGGGTTCTAAACCGCTCATCCTACTGATACTGAGGTGCATACTTAACCAAATGGTAGAACCTCTCATGATACTGAGTAACAGACAAAACTCCATGTATCAGGCTCTGGAACTCGGCCACTTTCTGATCATAGTATAACTATGGTAACCATCTCCTTTAGAATAGTACCAAAAATTCTTCCCAAGAGATCTCACTAGGTTGCATCCTCTTCTCTGCCATCTCATTATTCCACCAAGTACCAGCTTCCCTAGTCAACTAAAAAACACCCCACATAGCTCTAGATTCACCAAAAAGATTTTGAACGTGAAAGTACTTTTCCATGGATACAATCCATGCTTCAACCTCGTCACCAATGGTCTTACCATTGAAGGTAGGAGGTACGACCTTCTTGAGATCCTTTCTCAGTTTCTTTGTTATTCTTTCCCTATTATTGGGTACTGCTACAACCCTAAGATCAACATTATGTTTCAACTTCTCTTCATTCCTCCTATCCTCTTCTTCTTTCCTCTGAGCCTCAAGCCTCTGATCCTCTTCCTATTTTTTTTTCAAATTCAAGTCTCAGATATTCTTCCCTCTTCCTTATTTCCTCATCACCCAGTCTACCTCTCAAATCCTACTCAAGATGATCCATGTGATCACCATGCTGCTACAAGAGGTTACCCTGTTGGGTTAAGAGAGCTAAAATCTGATCAAGCCTCTGGTTAGATTCACCATTCTGATCATTACTAGAACTGGCCCGTTTACTATTCCTGGTATCCATGGTGTCAGATTATATCTTGCACCAATGATAAGTACACTACTTAGCAATAGAAGACTCAGGTCCTAGTGTTTAAACATGGCTCTAATACCACATATAAAGACTAAAAATTTCAATAAAAGCCACATAATAAATATATGCTAAAAATACTCTAATGTCGATTCCATAGTCTTAGTCAGTCAATCACTATAGACTAATCAACCAAAATACTCAAAATAAAAATTAAACATGTACACATAAACTATAAGTTCCATTTATTCATTTTGATATAACTCAATAGGAAATACATCCATGTATAATCGACCATTCTATCAAACTTACAACATTTCCATAATTAATAAAATTACAATGTTCAATCTATAAGGTAGCCAGCCAACTTGTCATGCACCTTACATCATACATGAAAAATAAATACAAATACATCATGTACAAGACCATAAGGTTATAAGAATCAATATCATGAATGCCATCAGACAACTGTCCATCTAAATGCTCCAGTCTCCTAAGCCATCAGACACTTGTCCATATGCAAATCTCGGGAAGGAAGTGTAGTTCAGGGGCTTAATCCACCCAACCATGGAGTGGTTATCTCCCTCGGGGCTCATCTTGAAATGAAGAGTGCACCGACCCTGCCCAAGAATTTTATTACCCGACACTGATGGATCAGAAGGAATATGGTGTGTCTGTGAGACTAACTACTTTCCACATATGTCTAAGTAGAACCGATCACAGATTCAAGAAGATGAACCATAACCATACACATTTAATGAAACATTTATTACAAATATTTGGCCAAAGCACTTTAAAACCATACTTCTACTAGCAGGTAATGAACAAGATATATTACCCTTTCTTGGTATTCCACATACTGCACCTTCCTTTACATTTCCAATATGTACTTTAACTTAACATTCATTCAATACAAGAAAACATTTCAGCAATATTCTTTACCCAAAAGAATTAATCACCAAAATAAAACGTTTTCAGGATAGAAAATGAGATAAAATCCTACACTCCATGAACTCTATACAGATAGTAAACTAATACAAGTTTTATTTTTAATAGGTCGGATTCAAAAAGCTAAAGTAATATTTAATATTTTCATTATGAAATATACAAAAAGAGAAGAAACACATTTTTCTATTATGAGCTAGAAACAAATTCAAACCTTAAATTTACATATTCCATGAGATGTACTAGTTCCAATTTTCTAAATTTCATGTTTGTCTCAAGGTAAAATCATACGAAAAATCACAGCGTTGTTTCTTACTATCTAATCAACAACATAATGTTTTAAAATTGTTTACCAACTAAAATTTAACAATTTAGGTGAAGGAAAACTATATAGGACAACGCCAATGGATGAGGTAAAATAATTCCATAGTCACAACTGCAATGGTTTATATCTTAATTAGACAGTATGGCAAGAAAGAAAATTTTCCAGAAATAAAGGGTCATCTCTTATTCGTAAAAGAGAAGTCATGGTAAAAAGGAGGATAATGTCATATTTCCATACAAAAGATGTGATCGATTTCTCCAGATTGATGTTTGTTTATTTTTAATATTTTCATGGCATTTATAATCACAGTGACTCATGGTTTTTGAAATGGTGAATAGATCATGGAATATTCCTCCTGCTACTATATAAAAAATAAAAAATAAAAAACCAGACAAGTCGCCAGGCTAAGAGTGGAAGTGTCTAGAACTGCTCTAGTAGATTTCTAATATATGGCAACCAGAGATTGCATGCCAAGAAGATTTCTCTTTACTGTAAACTTTCTGGTTATGACCAGCAGCATGAACAGAAAAACAAAGTCTAACACACGCCAAATACAATTTCCCTGCTACATCTATGAATAAAAGTAACACAAAAAATGAGAGAAAAACTTGTAGATGAAATAATGCTTTGTGGACTGAATCATTTTCCCAGGTGTCAGGTTCTGAGACCCTTTCTCTGCTCTTCTATTTCTTTTGTCCACCCATCTTACTCCATGACCCGCTACCTCTTTCTTCCTTGTGCGCTGTTGTTGTTTCCTGTGCTCCACACCTCCCTCATATTTCCCCCTTTTCCTCAATGTCGTGTGCCCTCCTTATTTCTCCTCTTCTTCCCCACTTCCCATGCACTGACTCTTCTTTTGATTTCCTGTGCACTTTACTTTTTAAACCGCTTCTCTCCACCTCCCTTCTTCATGCGACTTCTCCCACTCTCTAGTTTTTACTTTCTCCTTTCTCGCGCGAGTCAAGGAAAAATATACGTTCTTCCTCCACACATTCACATTATCTCCCATGTCGCACAAAAACACAAAGACAACTCCAGTTTCAATTACCCACTCCTCTCTTCCCTTGTTTATGGAATTAAACTCCAGTTTCAATTACCCACTCCTCTCTTCCCTTGTTTACGGAATTAAACTCCCAGTTATATGCTAGATAACTCATTGAATATCTAGACTTGAATACAGAGTTAATTAGTGATAACATTAAATATTATTTATCATTTAAGTCCCTAATTAATTCTATTTCATTTTCAACAAAAGAGAAGTCCTAACAAAATAATAGCTTTTATCAAATTTTAATTCAAATATTAAAAATGAGCAAAGAAGAAAACAAAATTATCTTTCCTAGTCTAATCATACACATGCTAGTTTGTTTTTTAAATTTTAGCATATAATTGTACTAGAGAACAATAACTATTGATTTATACGTACGAACCTAGCATTATTGCTTTGAGATAGAGTTAGAGACAAAAACTTGCTAATCTATCTTAAGTATAATAATCAAATTCACTAAGTGGTGTGTGAAAACACAGATTTTTCCAATCAACCATTACCGAGAAGGTAAACTTCTCTTCCTGAAACACACCCCCGCCTTCAATCCTGCCAAATTCATCAAACCACTAGATTAATCATCAGTAGGTTAGTCCATAAATCCAAAATCATATTTAAATAACATACATGGAAATTAACATCATTTAATCATCCATAATTCATCATATTTTCCCATCAAGTCATTGCAATATTAATCAACATTATATAATTTATGACAATATCCAAACATACGATCATATAAATCACCTCAAAACATAAATAATAAAACATTCAAGCATCACGACCTAGATCGAAAATCTTCCAACCAAGTCCACAAAAGTCCAAAAGAGCCGCTAAAAATCCTAAACAATAGGAATCGATCAAATCAGGTTATGACATCCCTCCCCTCTAGGAAGAGACATATGCCTGATGTCTTATGAAAATACATAATATAACATGAATAACTAAAAGTAAGAACATAAATAAGTCTAATCAAATAACTGCGGAAAAGATCTATGCATGTCCTTTGCATCCTCCCAAGTAGCACTGTCAATAGAGAATTGGCCCCACTAGACATTATACTGTAACACATCTCTGTTATGCACCCTAATGTTACGTTGATCAATGATGCGAGTAGGATCCACTAGCACCACCCCTGGATCCTAAACCTACAATGCACACCAATCTAAGATATGAGATGCATCTGGATGATAGGGTTTCAACAAACAAACATGAAACACATTATGGATTCGGGCTAGAGCGGGTTGTAGAGAAAGTTTGTAAGCAAGGGGGTTGATGACCTCCAAAACATCAAAAGGACCCACATATCTTGGTGCAAGCTTGGAAGACTTTCCAAAACAAATTGAGCTCTTATGTGGTCTCACACACAAAAACACTTTGTCCCCTTCCTAGAACTGTCTGAATGTATAGTTCATATCCGCATAACTCTTCTAATGATCAGCTGCTTCCTTCAGTCGAGCATGAATCAGATTCATCTAATCCTTCATCTCTCTCAACAAATCAGGACCAACAATGATCATGTCCTCTACTCTATCCCAAATGATAGGAGTGTGGCATTTCTGCCCATATAGTGCCTCAAACGGTGCCATTCCCAATGAAGCGTGGTAAGAGTTGTTATAGGAAAACTCCACCAATGGAAGATACTCTTCCCACTTGTATTGTTGATCCATGCAATACATCTAAAGTAAATCCTCCAGAACTTGATTTACTCTTTCTATTTTCCCATCATTCTGAGGATGATAAGTTGTGATGAAATTTAACCGTGTACCTAAGGAAGCATTCAAGGTTGTTCAAAACCTTGATTTCATCCATGTATCTTTGTCAGATATAATGGTCTCTAGTATACTATGCAATCTAAAAATCTCCTAATTACACTTCTTGGCGAAAGCCAAGGATCCATCTCTCAAACTCCCTAGAATAAAATGAGCTACCTTGGTTAGTTTGTCAACTACTACCAAGATTACATCATGCATGTGTCATGTCATGGGTAAACCTTGGATAAAATCCATACTGATGACTTTCCTTTGTACTCCAGAATATCATGTGGATACAAAAGCCCTGTTGGGTGGACATGCTCAGCCTTGACTCCCTGGCATTCTAAACACTGGGCAACATAAGCTATCACATCACGCTTAAGCCCTGGCCAAAAGTACAGTGGTCTTAAATTGAAAATAATCTAGTTTACCCCTGGATGTCCTGCAAATGGAGTGCAATGCATCTCCTCAAGTACTACCTTCCTCAACCCTTCTCGATCGAGAATGTACATCCTATTATGGTATCTCATAATATTGTCACCTCAAAAGTGTATCCATCAAAATAGTGATCTGATGGATCAATGTGTAAGGTTTCCTTGACCATCTCATAATGATCATCACCTAGAAGATTATGCAACACGTAATCCCTCAGCCGTGTGCTAGAATTAGAGATAGAAGCAATGTGTCTCCTCCTACTAAGAGCATTTTCCACTCTATTCTCCTTTACCTTTATGTACTTAATGCCAAAGTCATACTCACTCAAAAAATCCAACCAACATCTTTGTCTTTCATTGAGGTTAGGCTCTGTGAAGATATACCGAAGCTCCATGTGATCCATTTTCAACTCAAATGGTTTACCCAAAAGGTGATGTCTCCACATCACTAAAGCATGCACAATTGCTGCCAATTCCAAGTCATGAGGTGCATAGTTAACCTCATATTGTTTTAGCTTTTGTGACTCATAAGCCACTACTTTACCTTCCTACATAAGTACACCTCTAAGACCTTCCCCTGAAGCATCTGTAATAACTATGAATTTCCCATTCGAACTTGGTATGATCAAGATAGGAGCGGATGTGAGTTTTTGTTTCAACAAATGGAAGGCTCGCTCACATACATCATTACAATCATATATTTTCCCTTTCCTCTGATGGGATGTAATAGGTTCTGCAATCTTGGAGAATCCTCCACAAACTTCCTGTAATAACCTTCTAGTCCCATGAAGCTTCTAACTTCACTCACATTCTATGGAGCTGGCCACTCAAGAATGGCTTTAACTTTGCAGGGTCAACTGTAATTCCATCTGCAGAGATGATGTGACCCAAGTAATGTATCTCCTTCTGATAGAAAGAACACTTTGATAGATTACCATAAAGCTTCTTATCTCTCGGGTGTTTTAAAACTACATGCAAGTGCTCCTCATGCTCTTCAATGGTCTTGGAGTAAATCAAAATGTCATCAATGAATATCTCTATGAACTTATCTAGACAATCTCTAAACACATTGTTTATCAAGTTCATAAATGTTGCAGATGCATTAGTCAATCCAAAAGGTAAGACGAAAAATTCATAATGTCCATACCTTGTCTTGAAAGTTGTTTTGGATATGTCTTCCTCTTTGTTTCAGAGTTGATGATATCTGGATCGCAAATCAATCTTAGAGAACACAGTTTCTCCCTTCATCTAATCAAAAAGTTCATCTATACGTGGAAGAGGATATCTATTCTTGATAGTTACCTTATTAAGCATCCTAAAATCTATGCATAATCATAAGGTACCATCTTTCTTCTTTACGAAGATAACTAGAGCCCCCCTTGGTGACACACTAGGGTGAATGAACCCTTTATCCAAGAGTTTCTACAATTGCATCTTTAGCTCATACATCTCAGTGGTGGTCATACGATATGGAGCCTTAGATTGAGGCTTGGTTCCAAGCATTACATCAATAAAGAAGTCAAATTCCCTCTTCGGAGGTAGCTACGGTAATTCCTCTGGAAATACATCGTGGAACTCCTACAAAATTGGATAATCCTCTAAGATAGGAGGAGTGTCAAGGGTGTCTCTTTCTAGAAAGAAAGCAGCAATTATAGAGTGTCACCTCTCTTAGAGAAATCAAGTCATTTCACAAGAAGACATGAGAATTGTTCAACAATATAAGAGTGGGAATTGTACATTGTGGGGGGGGAATAATAACCAATGTTATATTTCCATTTGAACCATCCTTAGTGTGGGGAGATAATTCAAATGAGAGATGTCTCTCAAATAATATGAGAAGGTGTTTTATGATTTGATGTATATGGACCTTCATTGAAGTAACTTGTGTCAAGGATGTTGATGCGCAGATAAGTATTTATTATCTTTGAATATTACATTTATCTACTCATTGTAGTCTCTCTCTCATCTGTATTTCTATACGTACTATAAGAGCTATTTGTCTTGATCTTTTCTAGAGATGCTCTTACAGGAAAAAGAAGATTGATATCAGATTCAGAGGGAGTCTGACTCTTCAAAGGTAACTTTGGACGAAGAGCTAAAAGATTGATATTAGACTCAGAGGGAGTCTGACAATTCATCTTAAGCAATCTTGGATGATCAACAGATGGATATATGCTCAATGAGTTCTTCTTTACGAGAGAAGTTCGAGGTGAAATCCCTTATTTTCACCCTCTTCCCTAAGGCATGATGGATGTCATGTGTGTGACTCCATATTTTTAATGGGCATGCCCCCTGTGTAAATCATGAGGAAGTGACGACTTCCAAATGATTATCACTTGTATTTGTTAAAGTTATTGAAAGGTGATGATCTTACAATAACTTGATCTTCTATTGTGATAGACATCTTGTGATGGCTGAAACAGATCATGGTAGATGACAACTTCTATTGTGATAGGCATCTTGTGATGGCTGAAACAGATCATTATAGATGGAAACTTCTATTGTGATAGACATCTTGTGATGGCTGAAAAAGATCATGATAGATGGCAACTTCTGTTGTGATAGACATCTTGTGATGGCTGAAATAGATCATGATAGATGGCATCTTCTATTGTGACAGACATCTTGTGATGGCTGAAACAGATCATAATAGATGATGTGAATGTTCATATGGTAAGTGCACATTATCTATAGGATATTTTTGAGTTATGGTGAATATCATGAGACTTGATATTCTTGGTCAAACCATATCTATGATATCATATTGAGGTGATATCTAAAATACTTTTAAGTTATGTTGAATATCATGAGACTTGATATTATTGGTCAAACCATATCTCTGAAACCATATTGAGGTGATATCTAAAATAATTTTGAGTTATGGTAAATATCATGAGACTTGATATTCTAGGTCAGACCATATCTCTGATTTCATATTGAGGTGATATCTAAAATATTTTTTAAGTTATGGTGAATATCATGAGACTTGATATTCTTGGTCAGATCATATCTCTTGATATCACAATGAGGTGATATCTTCTCTCTTAAAAGTAATGGATCTTTTGTGAATTGTATTTTGATGAATTTTATCTTCCCTAACTAAGAGGGAGTGTTGATGTTTTGTGTAGCTATGGTAAGGGTCATAAGTGGTTACACGGGAGACAACTACACATTTTGTTTAATCATCCCCCTAGCTAAGAGGGAGTGTTAATGTTTGTAGCTTCAGTCGTATGATCGTTAGAATACATATAATATATGTTGATTAATAATAATATATTTTATATTTTATATTATTATTAATCATATGAAATTCAATATTCAATATTATATTATTATATTATTCTTAATTAATAATTAATTGATGAAACATTATAAGATTGATTAAAATAAATTAATGGGAAGAGGCGTGTCTTTTCTTATATAATAATGAATAGACATGTCCCATGAAGGGACATGTTTCTCCTGGCCTCATTCCCAATATAAATGAAAGAGAGATTGTTGCATTTGGAAAATACGTACAACATAAAGTGGTATTACCTTTGCAACTATCCTAAAAACTTAACACTTTCTAACTCATCAATCACTCTTTTCTGACTAATCAATCTATTTAGTTATCAATTCAATCTATTTAGTCTTCTATTTCATCTAATCAGTCATCTGATCAGTCTATCTAGTCAACTCTTCAATCAATTCACTTCACTCTTCAATCAATACACTTAATAGATCAATCAAATTTGTTGACAAGGTAATCAATCTTAGTTCACTCTTCAATCATAGATAATCAGTCCCATCAATCAAGGAATCCTAATTGAAACCCAAAAAATTCTTATAAATAGAGAGTTAATTCTCGTATTTTGGGAACCACGTTATGCTTCGAACTCTTATGCTGCCACATTGAGCTTAAACTAAGAGCCCACATTGTATCAAGGAGAACAAAGGAGGATTAAATATGGTTTGCATATGCATTGTTTTCAATTTGTTGATTGTTTATGCTTTCCTTTATCTTGTTTCCTCTTTTGATATTAGGGATTTATATTCTAACTGTGATTAACAAATCTCTATGGTTAGATTTGTGTTGAAATGCAGGTTTTCGTACCCAAAGTACCCCTGATTACAAGAGGAAATAGAAACATTCAAAAAGAAACTAAAAAACTGGGGAGTTGATGCAGTTCAAGCTGAGGGAGCCTGAAGAGGTCTAGAATATTATGGAATCTAGGAAGATTGGCATTTGAAAATCTTAAAGCAAGAAATCATTGGTAGGGAGAAATCATTATAAGTATAAGATGCAATTTGAATTTTGTATTAGTAAATGTATATGGACTTATACTAAACATTAAGAAACAAGAAGTTTGGGGAGAAACAAAAATATTCATGCAACAAACCCTGGCCCCTAATTTCATTATAGGAGGAGATTTTAATGTAATTATACACGTGTAAAAACAAAAGGGAGTCCAAAGAGAGTCTCAATCACAAATAGATTTTAGAGAATGGGTGAATAAGAATGATCTATTGGAAATAGAAATGGAAATAGAAAATGGAATACTTATGTGAAAAAATAAAAGATTGGGTTTTAGTCATATTGTAGAGAAATTAGACGATTCTTCTTTAAGGGGGATTTAACAACCTTCCCTTTCGAACTCAACTCTTCAATCATGACTAACCTAGGGTCATATCACTTTCTAGTCTAACTCACAATTACAGGGGATAAAAACCATTGAATTACCCCTTCAGGTTGAAAAAAATGTGGATGAAAGATGAAAAATTATATGGGCTAATATTAAAATGGTGGAAAGAAGAACAATTTATTAGTTCTAAATTCTTTTTCTTTGTATTTAAACTAAAAGTTATTAAGCAAAAATTATTAAAGTGGAATATTAGAACACTTTAAGACTATCTTTTCAACAAAAGCTGGTATAGAAGAAGAAATTAAAAATTAAACAATGAAGTTATTCAAGTGGGATTGGATCATAATAGATTCCTAAAAGAGAAAGAACTCATCGGTAAGTATGAGGATCATTGGAAAAAGAAGATATATTGTGGAAATAGAAGTCTAGAGAGACTTGGCTAGCAGAGGGAGATAGAAATTCAAAATTCTTCAACAATAGCATGCAGCAAAGGAGAGACATTAACAAAATTCTCAATATTAGAAATGAAGAAGGTAACATTATAGGATCCAGAATAAATAGCTAAAGAAATAGTGGCATTCTTCAATAAGATTTTAAATAATTGGGATGGCTCTAATTTTAATGCCCAAACAAGCATGCTAACAAACATACCAAAGATAATAATAGAAGAACAAAATAAGATGCTCACAAGTAAATTCTCATCACCGAAAATTGAAATTACAGTGAAACAACTTCATCTGGACAAAGCATGGGTTGGATGGATTCCTAGCATATTTTTTTCAAAAATGTTGGCACGTCTTAGGAAAGGAAACGGTTGAGACATTGGAAAATGCAAGAAACTCAAAATGATTCCTAAGAGAAATAAACAACACCTTTATTGCACTTATCCCCAAAAAGGAAAATATGGAATGTTTAGATGATTATAGACCAATATCTCTCTGTAATACACTTTATAAATTTATGGTTAAAGCCATGGCTAACATATCAAATAAAATTTTAGCCTTTATCGTATCAAAAGAACAAAAAAGGTTTATGCTAGGGAGGTTGATATTTGATAGGGTAGTTATAACACAAGAGGCAATCCACTCAAATACAAAATGATCAAAAATCAAGTATGATAATAAAGCTAGATATCAAAAAAGCATATGATAAAGTACACTAGAGATTCATGTGTAAATGATTAGAAGCATTTGGATTTATTAAATAATTGACTAATCTGATATACTCTTGCATCTCAAGTCCAAGATTCTGAGTATTTGTGAATGGATCTCTAGAACATTTTTTGAAATATCTAGAGGGTTAAGACAAGGGGTCCAATTTCACCTTTCCTCTCCATATTAATGGTAGAAGCACTTGATATAGCTATAAGTAAAGTTCAGGAGAATGAGAAGATAAAAGGAATTAGGATTACCAATAGAATTCTGACCAGTACCCATCAACAATTTGTAGATAATATAATTCTCTTTGGTGATGGAAAAAAGCAGGAAGTAAGACAATTCAAGAATATTCTAAATATGTATGCCAAGGCATTAGCGCAAATGGTAAGCCATGAAAAATTGGAAATTTTCTTCTTTCATGTCAATCCTAGAATAGAATTAGAAATTCTTATCATATTAAGATTCAGAACTAGAAAATTGCCCATGCAAATATTTGGGATTACCACTAGATAAGGGCATTAGATCAACCAAAATATGGGACCTTATTAGTGAAAAAATGGAATCATGGAAGTGTTGGAAATATATGTATGTTTCATTGTGATTGTTTGATTGTCGTTAATGTCAAACATTGTGGTCCATAGGTGTTTGTGCTTTCTCAAACATTGTGGTTAGGAAGTATTTTTTGGTGGCATGCTCAAGTACATTTGAAGAAGGAAGTTGGTCTGAAAGAAGTAAGGTTGTGTGCCCAAAAGAAGTAAGGTTATGTGTTGGACATGTTAGTGATACTGAACCTATAGAATAGTGGAAGACAAGTATGTATTCATTGCTAGAGAATAGTGGAAGACAGGTATGAATTCTAGAGATCATGTGAGCATGATGGAATAATGTTTGTCAGTTCTTCAGTGTTATATTTGTAGGTCTAGAAGTCTATGGTTCAGTAACAAAGTAATAGAGTTATACAATGATATACAATTGCATATGACAATTGTTCAGTTGTGCTTTCCAAAAGGTTTTTGCTCCACAAATCAAGCTTGAAGACGTGCAGATGTATATGCAAACATGATTTGAATTATATTTAGGTTTTGGTCTTGGTTTTGGTGTTTCCTGGTGATCCGAAAATAGTACTTATTCATCGGAAAAATGTGTTACCAAGTGATGCAGTTATGATCAGTTGTTGTTCTAGTCCAAAAACATGTGATGGCTTTTGACATGGACATCTAGCAAGTGACATGACATTTGACATGAAGTGTGGATCTCACTGTAGCGTGTGGAGGTTCAGATATAGCTTTCAAGTGATGTGGTTCTTTGGGCAGTGTGATGCTACACGTTTTGAGATGAATATGGAAGTTGTTCTAGTGATTGTTGATTTGGTATTGGGTAATGTGTAACGTGTTCATGGTCTCTCATTCCCTGAAGTGGATCCTGCTTCATCTTTTTGGATCGAGTATTTTATTTAATGTTTATCTCTTATCTGAATGGGTTCATGTTATGTGTGACCGTATTGTAATTTGTTTTGATTAAGTAAAAATAGGTTTTGAAAGGACTCAAACCTTATACAAAAGCAGCGAAAGATAGGGCATTGAAATAACAAAAAAAACTACTGTGATACACCACCAAACAAGCCACAAGGAACTAACCATAGTTCCCACCGAGTGGAGCAGAGACCAGAAAACAAAGGGCAGTCAAGATTTACATTTTAGCCCATCCTTTTGTGAATGTAAATTCATATCAAAAGAAGGCTTGGAAGACATTAATTTCTTTCCTTTTATTGTTGTCCATCCATCCTCCACCTTCTCATAAACCTGAGAAACAAGGTTGGCCACACTAGCATCCACAGTTGGGCCAGGGACAACGTCATCACCAATCCCTATTTCCCCCCTTGGAGAAACAAGGATAGCAGGAGCCACAGCACCTGCATACAAGACAGTTGATCCAGAGACGGCATCAACAATCCGGTCAGGAGCAACAATAGCAACACCTAAAAGAACAGCATCAACAATCTGAACCAAGGCCGCATCTGAAATAACATTAGTAGCTCCAGCCTTAGCATGATTATCCTGAGAGGAGAAAACAGCCGAACCCCCATCCTTAGAAACTTTACGAACCGTATAATGGTGGTCAGAAGCCCCAACCACCAAGAAGGTGATTTCTTCGTTTTAACCTTACCGAATAAGCATCGCACAGCAATATGGCCAGTCTTGTGGCATTTCTTGCATTGGAACGGGATGCCCTCATAATCTAGATTCGAGAGCCAAGAGCCCATAGGGGAAACCAAAGTAATCATCTTTGAGAGACCCTTAGAAACATCAACCTCCACTAAGATACGAGCATACGTCGTATGTAAAACATCAGAGGAATCCAGATCAACCATCTAGAAATCCCCAATAGCCTCCCCCATAGATTCCAAAACATAATCCAACCAAAGATGAAGGGGAAGATTTGGGAGCCTCACCCATAAGGGTATTTTATTGAAGGACTCAATAAGAGGATCAAACCCCTGATGCCAAGGTTTGTCCATCAGGGGGAAATGCTCCTCCCAAGAGAAACAACTATCACACAAAATAGTTTTCCTATCTTCAGCATTTTCAAACTTTGCAATTAAAAAACCCTTTGCCACAAGGTATATCTGAACAGCATCAGATAAAATGGGTTCCCAATGTTTAGATATCCAAGCATGCAGGTCCGACAGAGAGGGCCAAAACCCCCTGAATCTAAAGATAGCAGCGTTAGAGGAGAAATCCTTCGCAGTTTTAAAGGTCTCATCTACTATATCGGATTCCCAATTAACCACAATGGGATCACTTACAGAGCCAAGCCACACAAAAGGAGAACTGGACCGGAGGCCACCATCTCCTTGCTGAGGACATAGCTCCATTGATACCTGCTTCAAATGTTGTCACATCTGCATAAGAGACCACAAACCCAAAAGCTCCTTAGCTCCAGAGGACGTCGGTAGCACCCGCATAGATCCCCCATCACTATGCCCAGCCAGCGCATTGGCGGGAGGATTCAAACCTAACAGGCGGGAGTTAACCACGGAGTATTTCAAAAGTGTTCTATTGCTAATCTCCATGTTCAACACGAGAACATTGTTGTTTGTTATTGATTAGACAATTATTCACCAAAGACAAGAAAGATGTTAGTTTGATCGTATTGTAATTTGTTGTTGACATGGTTGACTTGTAATTTTTTTTAATTTTCTTTTGGCATGGCTGACCTTATTGTAGTTTCAATGACCTATCTTGTATATAGGCACAATGTGAGATTTAGAAAAGTGTGAAAGAGTTAGGAGAAAAATAGTGAAGATCTATGAGCACAGTTTTAGTTTATGAGGTTGCCATTTTTTTATTGTGGAAAAGAATAAAAGGCAGTAATAGTGTGTTGCTGAGGTTGATAGTGTTGTGCAAATCAGTTGTATTATCAGGAGAAACTCTCTTTATCTATTGTGAAGAGTTGTATGTACTTTGTCGCTAGGAGAGTGACTCTTGAGTGCACAAGTTCTTTCCTGTATCTTGCCACTTTGGTAGTGAGTCTTTGCTTGCAAGTTTGGAGTAGTGAAATCCTATCTGTATTCAATGTTGTATTGGTAGTGAGTCTCTAGTTGCAAGTTTAGACTAGTGAGCTCCCACTATGTTTGTTATCAGACTATATACATCAAGGAATTATATTTGTGGGAAAGTGCTCACCATGGTTTTTCCCAGTTTGGGTTTTTCATGTGTAAAATGTTTGATGTTCATGTGATTATTTCAATTCATTGTTGACTTAATAAGTTGTGTGGTGTATAACATTGACGTAGATTTTCTAAGTAAGGGTTTTGGTTTATGTTAATTCACCCCCTTCTCAGCATCTATAGTGTGTTCTATAATTGGTATCAGAGTCTATTCCTCTTAAAGAAGCTTAATCACTTGAGGCAAATCCAAGATGGCGTAGAACGTACACTTTCGAGCTCTAGTATTTGACGATACAAAGTTTCCTTAGTGGAAGGAAAAGATGCAAGCATTTTTGGAAACTTTGTAGGATGGTATTTGGGAGGTTATTCAAATTGGTTTCAATCCACCTCATGGGAGACTATTGACTGCTGATGAAGAAAAACTAAAGGAAGTAATTGTGAAAGCAAGAGAAGTACTTTTTAGCAGTTTATGTGACATGGTATTTGGAAAGGTGAAAGATATAAAAGGAGCTAAGGAAATAGGGATAAGTTGGTTTTGGTATATGAAGGAGATTCAAAGACAAAACAAGCAAGACTTATGAATCTAAAACAGAAGTATGAGTTCTTAAGAAAGGCAAAGGATGAGAGTGTTGAAAGTTATATATATATATATATATATATATATATATATATATATATATATATATATATATATGTTGTTGTTGATGGAATCAGAGCTACTAGCAGACATCTAGAAGACATAAATGTTATACATAGGATCTTATTAACCCTACTGAAGGAGTTCATACCAATGGCATGTTCAATAAGGGAAAGCAATGATCTAAGTCAGTATTCTGTTGGAATTATGTTATATTTGTCATCAGTGAAAACACTTATTCGATTCTGAATGCTTACCGAGCTCATCACTCAGTCCACAGCTT
>MU226939.1:190115-204466 GCA_018584345.1 Thuja plicata
GAGCAGAATAGCCATATCTATCACAGAAGGTGATCAGTATTCAAAGGATCTTATCAGCAATAAAGTTGTAAGTCAAGATCTACTGTTTCATCCTAACAGTTGAATCAGTTTGTAAATCCTTTAACAGAGTAGACTTAACAGTCTTTCATAAATCTCCTAACAGAGTGCATACTTCATTGTATGTTTGTAAATCCTCTAACAAGGTGGACCTAGCAGTCCTAATTGCTTCTAACAGGGCAGATCATCAGAAGTGATCATTGTAAGCCTTAACCGGCCAACTTTATACTGCAGTACCAAAGTTTTGTGGGTACCATCCCCACCCCAGTTTTACTTTCTATTTGGAAGGTTTCTGGGTCACCAAATCTTTGTGTTTATGTGTTATGAATGATTATATTTTCATGCTTGCAGTAGATTAGATGAATGAATGGTTAAGTATATACATGTGCAGAAATGTTTTAAAGTTTTAAGAGTTACTGATTCACCCCTCCCCTCTCAGTAACTTGGTTAGTCTTGATTATTTCCAACATATTCAACTGATCAACTTATTGGTTCACTTTTGTATTTGAGATTGCAAAAGTTGAAAGGGAAAAGAGAGAGACTACATTTAAATTTGTTGAAGAAGTTGAGCCAGAGACATACAAGATGTCGGAGGAAGCTAAAGGATTTCTTTCAACAAGATTCAAGCGAGGCACGTGTAGATGCAAAGGTAAATTACCTCTCAAGTGATTTAATTGTAGAAGAATAGGACATTTTGCTAATGATTGCAAGTATAAGGAATATTATAGTGAATCAAAAGATGATAGAAGAGGCAATAAAAAAAAGGTGATTTTAGGAGAACCAATTTCAAAGGCATGGGTAAAAAGAGTTTATGTTCCATGAAAGAATACTTATATAAAGATGAGGATACTAATGAAATAATTAAGGAATCTCTAATCCTGGCTATTTCACAAAAGAAAGATTAAGAAAGAAGAGATTGAATTACATACTAAAGTTGTTGCAGATGCATAGATTGTAGATTCCAAATGTTCCAATCATATGACATGTGATAAGAGAAGATTTATTAAGTTGGAAGGATATGATGGAGGAGCAAGCAGGTTTGCAGGAGAAGGAAGTGCACAAATCAAAGGGATTGGAACCATTTCAATTGATGGTAAGCATAGAACTGATGATGTATATTATGTTGAAGGTTTAAAACATAATTTGTTAAGTGTTAGTCAAATGTGTAAGAAATGTTATGAAGTTATGTTCAAAAGTGATGGTTGTGTTATTAAAAGGAAGCAAACTGGTAAAAGGGTTGCAGAAGGTTTGAGGACTGCTAGGAATATCTATTATATTGAAAATGAATGTGGGAATTTTTGTTTTCTAACTCAATGCAATTCTAGTTGGGGAGATGAAGTTAAGATGGAACTCAATCAAGAAAAAGTGGATCAGAAGTTGGTGGTATGGCTTGAAGATCCCTCCCTTTTATGGAAAAGGAGGAAATATAAGTAAACAAAACATGCCCCAAAGTGTATGCCCCTTCCCAAAACAAGGATGGTTTAAATTAAAATTTGGAGTTTTCTATTGAAACCCTAGAATCTCAAGAATTGCATGTGTAATCCATCACTGAAATGGGTCAGTTGTAGCCAGACTAGCAAAACTCATTGGGGAGGAATCAAATAATGTGGCAGAAATGAAAACATTAATAGAAGGCTTACTCTTATGCAAAAACTTAGGAGTACAAAAAGTTAAGATTGAAGGAGACTCGACCATAATCATAAATGCATTAAGAATAAGATCGAGCCCAAATTGCAAATTGAATGTCTTACTTGGTAAATCCTTGTACTTACTATTTTTTTTTTTAAGTAATAACAATTAATCATATATATCGAGAGGCCAACATGGAAGCTGGTTGATTAGCCGATGTGGGTGTTTATGGCATAGAGTATGAGAAAAATGGACCAACAGACTAAGCCATATCAGAAACAAGTAAAACGTCAAGCAGAGGAAGAGAGAATAAATTAAATTAATGAGAATGTCTATGTGGTCATTGACGTCAGCATCAAATCGTTTATAGCTAAGATAGAAAAAGGGAAATCGTGAAGCCATAACTTAGCAGCACCAGTAAGATAAATTCAACATTTCACTATAAGGCATATGCTCAAACCCAACGACTTGACATACATAATCACATCACAATTGAGCATAAATTATGCATTTATGGAAATGACATTTAAGGCACGTTTAGGAAGAAGATAATCTAATTGCTCTAAACTTAGACAATCACCATAGCAAAGGTTTTGGCCTTAGTTACCGATGCGTGTTGTTTTGGGCTTGATGCAGATGCGGGTGTCGGCACGGATGCCTTGTGGGTGCCACTCGGAAGCGCATCCCAGGCGCCCGGATGTTTCTGGATGCTTCTTGGGAAGCATCCAGAAACATCCGAGCGCCTGGGATGCGCTTCCGGGTGGCACCCACCCAGGAAGCATCCAAAAACATCCGAGCGCCTGGGATGCGCTTCCGGGTGGCACCCACAGGGCATCCGGGTGCATCCGGGGGCAGCATATACCATGTAGTTGTCGTCCTCTCACATTTTTGAGTGCTAACTATGAAAATGACTCTGTCTTGTGGTTGCTCGTTGTATATCCTTTGCTAACTGCTTCTGCTCCCTCAATTCCCCATTTATAGTCTTTCTCTTTGTGTTACATGAGTGTCGTTCATCTATTCTCATGTGGCTACAGACAAAATTAGAAGAGGTGCATTGGATGAATTGGTCGATCCAGATTTGAAGATTGGAAAAAATCACGAGGCAAAGGTGACGGTTGCGGCAGTTGTCGAATTGGCCTTTGTGTGCCTTGCCATTGAAAGGGATTTTAGACCAGCCATGAAAGAAGTAGTTGCCCGTCTCACAGAAATCAAGGAGATGTTGCAGGAAAGCGCAAAATCTTCCAACTCCATGTGCGACGCACAAACATCTTTAACTTCACTGCAGGAATACTGAATCTCTACGCAAGTGAATTTACCCTATTATCCGTGAATTTCCTATTTCTTTCCCCCCCCCTCAAATGGAAGAGCAGATTATGCTTTTGTATCCCGTCAAGAGCCACGTTCTCTCCACAGTGTCTCCTAGAATGACCTTCGATCAAACAATACTCGGAAAGGATTAATAGTAATTTGATTAATTGACTCAATGACTTCCTCCCTGAAAATCGATATAAATAATACATTTGATAATAATTAGTAATTACTAATTTTATCAATATTTAGTATCAAATATAAGCATCATCAATTATATTAAATATATAATTAATTGAGTGAATATATAAAGTGTATTCATATATTAATATGTCAACAATATATTTATTTATAATATAATTTATTTATTCTTATATTTTAATAGTAACATTTATTTATTATATTTTAATTTATTATTTGTCTATTACTAAATCTTGTTATTTATTTATTTGTTTATATTTCTTGCATTTCTTTATATATATATATATATATATACGCATCCAAACGCACTCGTATTCTGCTAAAAAAAAATTCACGCACCCTGCACCCGCATCCCGCATCCGCACCCGAATCGGTAACTTAGGTTTTGTCTGATAAAGTTGGGGAAAACAATCATAGCTTAAATTGCTAAACCAAAAAAGGACGAAGTGGAGAAGAATACTCTAGAAGAAGCATTTATTAGTTCTTCACTCACGACAACAGAACGGGCCTGGAGTCTTGCTATAGAAAATAAATTTAAAAAGAACAACAATAGGCTTTAACAGAGTTTCATAGCAATTCCTCTGAAGACAATTCCATGGATTCTCCTACCCGCCTATTATCCAACAAGAGACAGATGGCTTTCATAGGAGAGGTGAAGGAGAAAAGATTGAAGGCAGCAATGAATTTCTCTCATTGTCTGATAATTCAAGCAGTTCACAGGATCCTTGGAGGAGAATTTTTATACACGACCCACAAATACAGAGTAAATATGGGCATACTGGTAGTTTTCATTGCCTCTGCATTGCCTGTGAAAGAAGATAAGGGCTCTGTTCAGGCGCTATGCAGGAAAAATTGTAAAGAAGGAAATTAGGGGGAGATGGACATAGTCTGGACAACATAAATGATGATTTGACAATTCCTCGCCCCAAAAATTATCTTCATATCCATAGAAGGAAAGCCAATAACTAGGATGTCGATATTAACCATTCAAGACTCGAAATATTTCGAAGTGAGAAAGCCCTCATCAAACATAATGTGGTGTTTTCGAATGAAAATCCTGAGACTCAAACAAAACGAGGGGAGTGGATGCATAAATACATGAGAGAATATGTCATAGACACCAGCGATGAGGACAGGCCTAAGCTGCGAACTGAAGGACTACCACATATGGTAGAAGCGGACCTCCCAGGGCCAAGCAACATGGCTACTAAACGCCCATATATGAGTACTCCAGGTGATAAAGGCAAGGCTATTAACATGTAATCAAAAGTATGTAAAATATTTTAGCATACTTAAGTATATAGGTGAAGCAATAGAAATTATGTTTTTCATATGGTTTTAGACTGTTTGGCCATTGTATGGGCATAAGCATTTAACAAATACATCTAGCTTTAAACTATAGAAGTGTAGACTTAAAATAAGGGCAATTTTGACATTTTTCCTTATTATGGTTTGTCTTAGATGTATAGAGAATGGATAGTGATACATGGCAATTTTGCAAGATATGCTCATTTTGATAGAAAACATGGAGTATATCCAAGCTAGCTATTAGAACGAATGTATATATTATCATGAAAGCAATATAAACTTCTCGACTTATAGAAACTTAGGCACAAAACAGGGGTAATTTTGATAGTTTAGCGTGGGTTCGTCTTAGATTGTATAAAAGATGGGTAGTGATACAATGAAATTTCACAAAACTTGATAATTTTGACAAAAGATATGGATTAAATCCAACATGATTGTCTCAAAAACAAATGTATATGTTATTCTAAAATTAATATAAATCTCTCGGCTTCAACCTTTTATCAAGCAAACAAAAAAAGCTCAACTTTCAACAAAATATAATCAAGTTTTTTATCAATATTCTAACAAATTTTCAACCTCAAAAGGACCTTTAGCTTTAAAAGTAGGTGTTTTCATCCCTTAACAATATTTTTTTTAGATGAGACCTATACATATCCTCTTCTACATTCCAAGAGTTAAGGTTATTTAATACACATTTTATTTACCTCTAAATTCAAAGCAACAAAAATAGAAAGTAGGAATTTAATTAAATCAAATTTAGCAACAAAAAAAAAATCAATAAAGTCTATTCCCTCATTGGAATACCCATTTTCCACTAGTCTTGTTTTTTACTTTATCCAACATGTAATTCTTACTTTTTCTTGAATACTCACTTGCAACCAATGAGATTCCTTCTTCTAAACAAACCAATCAATTCCCAAGCCTTACATTTGTGCAAGACCATAATTCCCTCTTTCAAGGTATTTTTTAAAGAATCGTGCTCTTTTGAAGACAGAGTGTCCTTCACAAAACTAGGCTCAAAAATATTATAAGAAAAATGAAACATGCAACAAAATTTAGATGGGATATATCTTTCAACTAGCATTAAAACTCTTGAAGATCGATACAAGAGTGGAGTTCCAAATTTATTTTCATTTTATCCTATAGATAGAAAACTCTCTTCTTGTTCCTTGTCTCAATTTTCATCATGTTCCTTTTTATTCAATGCTAAGTGTTCAATTCATTCTCATGAGAGATAGGTTCTTGTGTACCACTACTCATGACACATGGGTCAAGGAGTTTGACTTGTAAACTACATAGTTGAATCCTAATAGCAATATCACAATTTGACATGTTGTGGAAAACACCTCCTACTTATCAATTGATGAGGTTAAAGGGGCTCTATAATGAATGGTTCATAAGGCACAACACTTGCTAAAGGTTTTGCAAATGTGGTAGCAAGCTAAGTGGGCTTAAACATTGAGGAAACTCCATGGTTAAGCACGCTTGAGTTGGAGCAATGTTGGGATGGGTGACCTCCTAGGAAGGCCCAATGCCTCACCCCTGTTAGCATCACCTATATGTAATGAGTGCTAAGTGTTCCATTCATTCTCATGAGAGATGGGTTCTTGTGAACCGCTACTCATGAAACATGGATCAATGAGTTTGACTCAAAAAATTACATAGTTGAATCTTGATAGCAGTATCACTATTTGACTTGTTGTGGAAAATATCTCCTACTTATCAATTGATGAGCTAAAAGGGGTTGTATAATGAAAGTTTCAGAAGGCACAACATATGCTAAAGGTTTTGAAAATGAAGTAGCGAGCTAAGTGGGCTTAACATTAGAGTAAACTATATGGTTAAGTGTGCGCATGAGTTGCAGCAATACTCGGATGGGTGACCTCTTGAGAAGGCCCAATGCTTCACCCTTGTGAGCATCACCTAGATGCAGTGAGTGCTAAGTGTTCCATTCATTCTCATGAGAGATGAGTTCTTGTGAACCACTACTCATGAAACATGGGTCAATCAGTTTGACTTGAAAAATACATAGTTGAATCCTGATAGCAATATCACAATTTGACGACTTCTGGAAAATACCTCCTACTTAATAATTGATGAGCTAAAAGGGGCTCTATAATGAATGGTTTATAAGGCACAAAACTTGTTGAAGGTTTTGAAAATGGGGTAGCAAGCTAAGTGGGGTTAACCTTGTAGAAAAATCCATGGTTAAGTGTACTTAAGTTGGAGCAATATTGGGATGAGTGACCTCCCAAGAAGGCCCCATGCTTCACCCATGTGAGCATCACCTAGATCCAATGAGTGCAAACTGTCTCATTCATTCTCATGAGAGATAGGTTCTTGTGAACCACTACTCATGAAATATGGGTCAATGAGTTTCACTTGTAAACTACACAGTTGAATCTTGATAGCAATATCACAATTTGAATTGTTGTGGAAAATACCTCCTACTTATCAATTGATGAGCTAAAAGGGGCTCTATACTGAATGATTTATAAGGTACCACACTTGCTAAAGGTTTTGGTAAAGGGGTGGTAAGCTAAGTGGGCTTGACCTTGGAGGAAATTCTATGGTTAAGCATGCTTGAATTGGAGCAATATTGGCAAGGGTGAACTCTCAAGAAGGCTTGATGCTTCACCCCTATGAGAATCACCTAGATGCAATGAGTGTTATGTGTTCCATTCATTCTCATGAGAGATGGGTTCTTGTGAACCACCACTCATGAAACATGGGTCAATGAGTTTGACTCAAAATCTACACAATTGAATCATGATAGCAATATCACCATTTGATTTGATGTGGAAAATACCTCCTCCTTATCAATTGATGAGCTAAAAGGGGCTCTATAATGAATTGTTCATAAAGCACAACAGTTGTTCAAGGTTTTGCAAATGGGGTAGCAAGCTAAGTTGGCTTAACCTTGAAGGAAACTTCATGGTTAAGTGCATTTGATTTGGAGCAATACTGGGATGGGTGACCTCCTGGGAAGGCCTGGTGCTTCACCCCTATGAGAATCGCCTAAATGCAATGAGTGTTAAGTGTTCCATTATTTCTCATGAGAGATGGGATGTTGTGAACCACTACTCAGGAAACATGGGTCAATGAGTTTGGCTCATAAACTACACAATTGAATCTTGATAGCAATATCACAATTTGAATTGTTGTGCAAAATTCCTCCTTATCAATTGATTAGCTAAAAGGGGCTCTATAATGAATGGTAAATTAGTCACCAAGCTTGTTGAAGGTTTTGCAAATGGTGTAGCAAGCTAAGTGGGATTAACCTTGGAGCAATACTAGGATGGGTGACCTCCCAGGAAGGCCCGATGCTTCTCCCCTGTTAGAGCTTTTTCTTGCGGGATCAAAACAGACTATAACTTAATCAACTCTATAACTCCCAACTCTTGATTCAGACAAGATAAAGTCTAATTGATGAGGATTAATTCTCCTTATTCTTCGAGCTCCACATCACTTAGGCGGGTATTGCCTAATCTGCACACATATGAATCCTTTGTGACAAATACAAGCTTGCAAATATATAACTGTTTAATAGTTTTCAGACCTTTAGGTAACAAATACCTCAATATTTTGTCAAGTTTTATACTTGCATAGAGTATGTCTGAAAAATAGAGCAATCCTAACTACTAACAACATGAAAGGGAAATGGTTTTTCAATTATGTTTTGATGTATGGATCTCTAAAATACCCCAAATATTACATAGACCAGTGCCTTATCCAATGGGAAAAAAAGTCAAACATAACATTGCAAAGAACATCATGAACAAAGGAAAACATCACAGTCTGATAAGTCTATATGCCTTACATAAGACAAACCCTATCAATCAAGTTCTACTTGTGAATCCACCTGTGTATTTCAAATATGCAACTCCCTACTCAAAGAATTTAACCCTCCCCTTGGAAGAGACCTTAGATTAGACAATACATTAATTAGTATCCACTGAAAGACAAGATTGGCATACCCTTAATATTCCAACTCATACACATTTGAATATAGATCTTAAATCACAGTCATTCCTTGAATAACTATATTGTTGATCAACAACAGACAAAACTAAAACACCCTTGATGCCCTAGTTTATATGATTCAGAACAAAATGGAGACAACTTGATGATAAAACAACAATACTGAAAGTTCATTCATAAAGCTTGTTGTTACAATAATGTTATTTCCCTGAAACAAAAAGGATACAGAACACCCTATATGCTTAGAAAAGAGAAAATATACAGAAGATCACTTGGAACCTGCTCTGAAGCTTTTGCAAAGAAACTGAACAGACTCAGAATCCTCCAAAACAAAGTAGAAAATAAGAACCCTTACAACAAAGAAAAGAAGGGAATAAATAGAAGAAAGAAACCCTAAAATCTAAGTCTGATTCACACTTGTCCCTCTTGAAAATCTGATTTGCCCTTATTCTTCTGTTCTCCTCTGAAATTTGATCTCCATTGGTGACTTCAAAATCTGATAACTGTCTTTTCCAAAATTTGATTTTATTCTGCCTTTTCAAAGTCTACTTCATTTGCCCCTTCAAATATCTTTCAAATCTAATTTTAATCTCTAAGAAAACATCCTCCAAATCTGATCATTCTCTGCAAAAATCTAATTTTATTCTGCCACTGAGAAAGCCTTTCAAATCTGATTTGATCTGTCTGTTCAAAAATCCTCCCAAAATGCATATCTTTGAAATATAAAATATTTCTCCTGACTATAGAAAAGACTATGCAGTTTTAATTTCAATCTTGCACATTTTTTAATCTTTGCATTCTTGTCTTATTTGTCTATGCAAATCTAATTTAATTTCCCTTTTAATACTTTGCATAGACTATAGTGTAAATCCTTTTAAGTTTAATCTTGTGCACATTCCTATTTTGAAATTCACTTTTATGCATATTACTGCCCCCAGAACTCACCAGATTGTGACACATGTCATACAATGATTGGTTGCTTCTTAACTGATTTTGGAAACTCCGCTTCTAACCCTGGTCATGTTAGAGACTTGGAGACAACGTCTTAGTCTCTAGATCTCTGAAGGATATTCTTAACCATAGTTTCTTTTAGATACTTGGAGATAACCTTCAATCTTTAAGTCTCTATAAACATTAACTTGACCATGCCCTTAACCACGGTTAACCTGCATAGGGTGTCTCTAAGTCTCTGAATAATTTCCTTGACCCTGGGTTTACTGTGAGACTAAACGCGAACCCTTGATCTCAATCTTGATCTGACGGTAGTCTCTTTATCTTGGAATGAAAGACACTTAACCATTTTCATTTGGAGACTTCGCGCAGCGGTTTACTAATCTCCAATCGCGTGATCTCCACTGCCTTCAACTAACTGCATTTTCTAATGCGACTACGTGACTGCACAGTCTCTGAGTCTCTGGCGGTTTATTGGTAACATCTCGTGACTTCGCCCCGACGGTTAACTAACTGCCAGTCGCATGATCTCACATGGTTTCGCCTCTGACCGCTAGCATCTAGCGACTTCGCGGCCGCTCGCCACGTGTCCTTTCATCCTTGTCATCATATGCGCCACCTATCTACAAAATTTGGTCTTCTTTAGTCACTGGCACATTTCCTGAGGCACCCGTCACCTGCGTGTGAGGAGAGCCTCTAGCTTACCTTCACATTATAATATGTTTGTGTTTTGCCTTATAAACATCTCAAATTTCTTCTATGGGAGGAATGTGGGACTAAAGCCCTTTTTGTTTAAAAGCCATTTCGCATCACCTACGCGTGAGGAGAGCCTCTAGCTTACCTTCACATTATAATATGTTTGTGTTTTGCCTTATAAACATCTCAAATTTCTTCTATGGGAGGAATGTGGGACTAAAGCCCTTTTTGTTTAAAAGCCACTTCGCATTCTGTGCCCAAAATATGGGGCCCACCACACATGCAATCCTTCATCCAAGGGCCCCGCCAATATGCCTCTTGACTTCTTCAAATAAGATTATATGCGCTGGCATATAAAACCCAATAAAAAAGACCATCCACTGTGCATGTGGGATAACTGCTCTTTGCATTTTTCAAAGCTTTAAAGCCTCCTCTGGCATGTTGCGCAACTTCTGGTTTAGCTTTGATTATTCTCTTCTTCCTGCGCAGACCTCAAAGATTGGGATTGCGTTGGCCTTTAAACCAATGCGCTGGTCTTTTAAAAACAACAGCACAATGTTCTTTCTCCTTTTTTGTTATTGTGCAAACTATGCGTAGTCCCCTTGGAAGTTCTTTCATGCACACCTTCATTACTTGCATTTACTTCCCTCCTTGGTGTTTGGCGTGGGCTCCCATCATGTCTTTGCATAGCTTATTAACTTAATTTATACCTTTGACATTCAATCTTTGTGCATCGCGCAAGCTTGTTTGGTTTTAGAGTTTTTAAATGTTGTAAATGTCCTCCACATGTTGTGTGGGCATCCTCTAATATACATTGCGCAGGCTTTATGGTTGTTGTATGCATTGTTTTAAATGTTTCAAATATCTATTGCAAATTGCGCAGCCCCCTTTTTGATATGCCTTGCGCAGACATTTCAATGCTCTACTTTTCTTTCAATGTTGTGTGGCTCCAATGGTCTCACACGTGGACTTCTCCTTGTCTGCGAAGCCTTTACACTCCTACGCAACATGCATTTAACCCTTTTAAATACTTTGGAATGTTTTCTAAACCTGCGTGGGCTTCTTTACATTGCACTTAGCAATGACATTTGTAATTTTTATTGTTTTAAATTTCTGGGATTGATAATACACTTGCCAAGTGTATTTGTTTCAAGTTTAGAATGCCTCCCTCCAATAACCACGCAGGGTCTTCTTCTTCTTCTTCTTATTTACATTGGAAGTTTAAAACTGTTTGTTAGCCTTCAATGTGTGGTGTCTCCCCTTCAATTTTCAGCGCAGGCTCCTTCAAATTCTTTCACCACTGGCACAGGGTGCATGGCATATAACTTCGAGATGTTGCACAAACTTTGGCATAGTCCTTTGCAATGCATTTGTTGTTTTAGATGTTTTAAATGTTTCCTTGCTCATGGCGTTGGGTTTTGGTAAATCATTTTTATTGCTGGCAGCTCCCTCATTTCCTGCGCAATCCTCTATTTGCATTGTCTTTTCCCCTTTGCAATGTTCCCTTTTTTTATTTAATGCCTTTTAATACTTTGCGCTGGCCTTTCTGTCTGGTATTTACACCAGCAAATACATTTGAAAAGTTTTAAATGACTACTCCAATATCAGCGTGGATTCTTAGTTTAATTTCAACTGCCAATTGCATGTGTAATGTTTCACTTTAAATGTCTTCTTGTATGCTTGCATTGGAGAAGAACGCTATCAAACGTTGACTCCCTTATACTTATTGCGCAAGCAATTTCTTTCACTTTCACTAGTTTGCAAATTGCTTTAAAGTTTCAATTTATAAAACTGTGTTTCAATGTTTAGGCGCAGCATCTCATTCATTCTCCCTTACTAGTCTCGATGTCAATTGGAAATCCATGTCCGGTTCCTAATGTGGAGTGATTATTTTTGTCATAATGAACCTTTATAGATGCAAAACCTCGCCCTTGGGTTAGAACAATCTTCTAACACCAGTGTACTACCCATCATTAAAAACACTTTGTGCATCTTTGATGTCTCTCTCATCTATGAAACAGTCAATGTTGATAGGCTACTTTGAACCTCTTCTTCATCTATAACAGTTTGAAAATGATTTCACCTGGAATTACCCAAACATGGTCATTAGTGAAGTCGGACCATAAGCTTCGAAATGGCGATCACAACAAACCATCATGCACACCTCTACAAACTGATTTGAAAGATGATAGGTAGTCTAAGGAACAGACCTCACAAACTGACTGAACAACTCTCTACAAAATTGAGAAATGGAAAACCCACTTATCTCCAGCATATGAGCATGGTTGCCAACTGGATTGGCTTGAAAACATCAAGGCCAAAAGATAATGGCATTCAAAGTGAGCAACTTCATATATTCTGGAGTTGGAAGTATTTAAACACATGCAAACCTTGCCCAAAATGCAACATGGAAAGATACTGGATCAACTCTTGATGATCCATCACTTGGCGTAGTGATTCTTTAGAACATACCGAGTATGCATGCAAAAGGGCTTCTCCGGATCTTACTCCATGTGCAAGAGATAGCTGATCAAACTTGGCAATTCCAGAGTACTTATGCAAGTGCAAATATCAAAACAGCAAAAATTGCAAATAGATTAGCCTTTGCAAAAATACCAAAACAAGTTCTGAGACTTACCCACTGATCCAGGTAGTACATTTGCATGAAAAGAGTATGGACCCACAATCAGTACTTGAAAACAACTACCAGATAAAGAGTTACCACCTTATGAAAGTGACTACCCTATGAAAACAATTCTGTTAAACACTGTAAATCTGAAAAAACACTTTTGATTCTGACTTCAAAAACTTGACAAAAGAAAACCTTAGAGTCTAGACCTCTGGAACTTGATTCATTTTCACACTAGGAATGCAGAATTTCAAGTAACATGCTCTGATGATGAACTGAACAGTGGGCATTAATCTGCAAAGTCAGCACTTAAACACTTTTTTGAATTTAAACATAGTAAATATGCAAAAATTGGATTTGGAATTAGCTAGGCAAAGTGGACAACTGGATTGGTCCGAGTCTAAAAATCTTCAGGAAGGCACACTTTCATGTTTGCAATGCAGGGGAAAGCTCAATTCTTCAAAATCTTGAACTGGGCACAAATGGTGGGACCTCAAAGTAGGCTACTTAGAAATCTGCATTTTCACACTCTGTGAAAATGAATAAAATGCAAATGGAATAGCTTGGGTAAAGTTATCAAATGAGCTCACAAGGGTCTGCAAATGGGCAAGGAAGATTCAATTTCATGCCTACAATATACTGCAACAACCCTTATGTCATGAAAATCAACTGCATACAATATGTAATCCTCTAAAGTGGGTCACTTAGGAAATTTTCAAAACATGCAAAGTGCAGATTTGGGCAAACACCTCCAAAATATGTCAAAACTAAAATTTGAAAGCTAGAACCCACTGTACTTGCTAAATGAAAGGTGTTGAAGCTACTCCCCAAGCGGTATCTCATGAAAATCATCAGACTTCTTTTTACAAACATTCAAACTTGGCTTCTCACAAAGGATTTTTAGGGCAGCACCTTACACTTAGGAAAATTTTAGTGTAGTCACTCCAAAATGTACCCGAAATTTTGGAGTTCCAACATCCCCCATGAGCTTCACCTAGATGCAATGAGTTCTAAGTGTTCCATTCATTCTCATGAGAGATGGGTTCTTGTGAACCACTACTCATGAAACATGAGTCAATGAGTTTGACTCAAAAACTACATTGTTGAGTCTCTTATAGCAATATCACAAAATCCTCATAGCTAAAACCTTGAAGATGTGAAAGAGAAAGATTTTCCTATCTAGAATTCATGTGGATTCTTATAAACAAGAATACAAGTAAGAGACTAATGATGGTTAAATAACAAGTAGTACTAGCAAATTCAACCTAAAACTTTTGTTCTAGGGTGATACCACAATAGTGGGTTACACTTTTTTGCCTAAACGGACATTGAACTCTACATTTTGAGAAAAAATTTCACATTCGGATGCATATTGTCGTTAAACTGTTTGAAATCGTAAGACGAAGTAAACTAGAATCTTTTAGGATTTTCTGTCTAGATTCTAAATATATTTTTTTTATATTTTTTTGAATTGATTTTAATGGTTTTTTTTTCTCCCACTAAAACTGCTATGTTGCTGAAAACGTCTTTTTCAAAAAGGTACAATGACTTCGTACAACATAACTTTTTTTCTAAGATAGATATCAATGTG
>MU226939.1:204500-250967 GCA_018584345.1 Thuja plicata
GAGGGCATGCAATTGGTTTGATGACATTATCATGATTATTTCATATTTTATGAACGTTTGAAGTAGAGTCAACTGTAATTTTGACATACCTTGACTGCGTAACTGATAACTTGTTGTGTATTTATCAAAATTCATTTTTTTTTTTTTTGATAGAAAGAAGACTCAAAACCGGAGGGCACTGTTATTTTTCAAAAAAAAATTTCTATTTTCTACTATTTTTCATTGAACGTCAAACCTGCAAATTTATATTTGATAAAAAACCTACATCTGATGCACGTCAAAAAACATAGACCTAATTAATTCAAAATTTGTCAAATCTATATTCGTTAGAAAGCTCATTCAGAGTACTTGTACGATGCAAAAGGAGGTGTCCCTATTCTTTCATTTGAGCCCTGCGCTTGAGCCCCGAAGCCATGAAAACTATAGATTTTTGTTAGCCTTTGCAGATAGCCTCAATTTTGGGGGTTTCGATAGAAAGTACTTTCGATCGAAACTAATTAGTTTCGATCAAAAGTACTTTCTTCATTTAACATGCATATGGGTCAAAATCCCACTAAAATCTTTACTAAATTAGTTTCGATCGAAACTAGGTTAGTTTCGATAGAAACTAAGCAAAAAAGGTAGTTTCGATCGAAACTATTAATGTTTCGATCGAAACAATCAGGTACTTTCTATCGAAAGTACCTGACTAAATCCTCCCACCTCGCGGATTCGTGAGAAATTTCTTCCTCTGAAAAAGTGTAACCCACTATTGTGGGATCACCCTCTAAGTTAGCACCACTTGACATACTTCCATCAATGTCATGGTCATTCTCCCAACAAACCCATTTTGTTGCAATGTGTATATATTTATTTCTTAATTTCTTATCTCATTTTATCTACAATATTCTTAAACCCACTTAAAGGAAAACTCCCCCACTATTAGTTGTCAAGACTTTTGCTCTCTTATCAATCTAATTTTCAACAAGCTCCTTAATTTCTTTTCACATGTTAAAAATCATATTTGTGCTTTAGGGTGTAAACCCAAGTTCTTGTAGATAAATTACCCATGAAAATAAAAAAAATTGCTACGAGAATGTGCATTTACTATAGACCAGATGCATCACTATGCATCTTTGAAAAATCTTTATTGATCTAGTGCCACCAAAAGAAAATTTAACCCAATTTTGTTTTTCGAACACACAATGCTCACAAAATTCAAACCAAGAGAATAATCAACCAAACTGCCAACCATGTCTTTATTCTTTAGAGTTTAGTCCCTTAGCTCCAATATGAATCATCTTCTAACACCACAATATTAAACTTATAGATGGTTCATTCAAATTATAGAATCCATGACATGGTTACACAAATTACTAGTATCCAACGCAAATAATACTCCTACCCAATACCCCATATCAAAGTCAAAGCCCCTCTAGAAGTTTGACAACCATATTTACCAAAAGTATTATATACATTGTTGTTATTCATCTTTGAAATGGAAATTGAGGTTTCTAGCTACCCTTTTAATGTGAAGTACATTAGAAAAGTTGAGAAGAGTTGTCATCTTGAAAGAATCCAACTTCCTTATAGTATTTATATTTTTGGATACCACTCCTTATATAGTCATATAAAAGGAAGCACCTAAATTAATCCACCATGAGTCATCATTAAAATAAATGTTAGAAGTTAAAACAATATTATTCTAATACCCTCTTCATCAAAGGACTTATCTATGAAGGATTCATCAACTTTATCCTTTTCAAAACTTATGTTCCTTTACATGATGTTTTTTGCCACAATTTCAAGACTTTACTTTAGAATTTAACGAAATTGGCCCAATAATTTTTTTTAAATTTTCTTTTCTCCTTATTTATTTTTACCCTCTCTATATTCATATCAATAATTCCCAAAGGAGAATGTTTGGAAAAAACAACCATATATTCTATCCTAATCTCTTCACTCAATAAATTAAAGCTTTTTTTTGTGTTAACTTGTACAATAATATGGATAATGAGATTATCCCATGAATTGAGTAATGAAAATTATCAAAATTAAACATTTCTCCTTCCATTTCTATATCTATGAAAAATTGTTCATTCACTACAACATCGTAGGCATTTAAATTTTTGGTTACAAAGTCCCCTTCATGCTACTATTTTTATATGACACTTTGCCCACGCACTTATGATATCATCTTTAAATATTACTTCTACGCATTCCACACAATGCCCTCATTCTTTATTAAACTTGCATCTAGATTTCATGATTATTTTTCAACTTGCTTGTTACTTGGTGTTTTGTTTTTGTATTTTTATATGCATTATCCTTGTAGTAACAAGCAAAAAAAAATTCAGATGCCATATTTGTTCTCCCAGATATAACATAACATATCTATCATTATACTTTTTCCAAAAGTTTTGTGCATAGATCAAGTGGACCACAACGATGTCAACTTCTCAACCACCCTATGTATGGAAACACTATTTATTTTCATGTTGTATAGAGTGAGGGGTTCATAGTTTCAATCCTTGACAACCATATGATAGGGGACATCAATCATTTTTAGATTTTACATGACTTCATGTTGTATCAATTAAGGGGGCCACATGACTTATTAGCAAAGAAATATTGTTATATTTTTTTATTTATTTTTAAACCAAACCAGCCTAGGTCCAAGAACAAATATTAACAACTAATAGATGGAAAGGGTTAAGAACTATTCGTAAGGAAAAAGACGGAAAACAATATGTTGATTAAACAGACTACAGCCATGGGCAAAGAGCAATAACTAAAAGAGCCACCAACTTAAGACTACCACATATCAGATGAAGTCATTTGACCTCAATTTTGCTAGCATTTCTTCTTTTTCTTTTCCTCCTTGATTTTGGTAATCAGATTTGATATCACAATGTCATTTCCATATTTAAATTCATCAAATGAACTAACGGAAATCACTCCTCATCAACAGCTTAAAGGTGAAAAAAATATGCTTCACATTAGTTGTTTCTATAGACAATATACCTCATCATTCTTGACCGATCACATAATCCTCCATCCTTGTGGTGCTCCTCGTTCTAAGGTTTACTGCTTCTAGAAAACAAATGAATCTTCTTTGCTGGACTTATATCTTGGTATTCTTAAGAAGTTAAGAACTCATGCAATTATAATCCATTTTACCTGAACTCATGTAATTAAAATGCATTTTACCTGAAGCTTTGTAACATTATTGTATTCCATTTTTCCTTTCTTTTTCCAAGGTTTCCCTCTCTTTTTACTTTCTTTTTTATGAGTTGGAGCTTGTTTTCCCGCTTTTTGAACCAAGGTAACAACAACAAGAAGCTATATGCACACGTTGATGGCATTCCGATGAAAACCAATATTTTTCATAAGTTAGGATTAGTTTCCACTTAAATCCTTTCATTTCATCTTGTTTCTTCATTTCCAAGTACCTATTAACACAAATGGTCACACTATAAAATGACATCTAGACATCCAAAAACTCCCTGAATGACTAGCCCAAAAGGGGCATTGGAAAAGTTGTTAACTTCTTGGGGGGCTGGATTAAAATCTGGATGCCATTATTTGGGCACAAACACATTTAATCCAAAAACTGGGTGGCCCTCTTCAGCATGGATAGCATGACTTCCTCTGAGAGAGCAATAATAGCTAAGCCTCTATAAAAGGAATGATAGTTCGTCTTCCCTAAACCTAGGTCAACCCAAGCATTTCAAAATCCATCTTTGAAGATATGTTTTGGAGTGCAAAAATTCTTGAACAAAAGACAATAGCCTTATTGGCTAGGGTTTTTTAATTTTTCATTCTAATAAATAGAGGTGGTAACAAAGCAGTTGGAGATGCCCTGAAGGAACGCTCCATGGATGAGAGATAGTAGCATGGGAAAACCCTTCAATAACAATACATAGAGCCATGCACTGTTACATATGTTGGCTATCTTGAAAAAGGCATTCTTTTCCTTCCATATCTAGAGAGTATTAAGAAATACATGGCAATGGATGGACAATTTTAAAGTCTGTATAAAACTCAACTAGTAACAAGTGCCTAGCATAGCTCATGGTTATACATTGTTTAACAGCTAGATATGAGGTAGCATCTATTGGTATCAAGAATCAATCGTGATTGAGTAGATTTCATGTCAATGGCAAGCTGTTATGCACTCAATACATGTTAAATTCTCTATAAAACCCATCTACTAACAAGTGCTTAGTGTGTGCATCTATTTTAACCATGAGTTTCTTTGTTATGTATTATTAACAAGCTAGAAATATGGTAGCATCCATTTGGCGTCACGAACAAATTAAATTTATGATTGAATAATTTTTTTGTCATTCGCAAGCCGTTATGTACTCAATGTGTATTAAATTTCAAATGATGTAAAAATTTCCCAGACAATAGCAGAGCGATAGGATTCAACACAGGGCAGCTAACTAAAAACTAGATATAGGCTTGAAAAAACAATCTATTGCAATTACCTTACTGTTACACGACCTTGAAAGTAAAGGCAAAATCAAGGGCCCTCATCCTCCTAACATCAGATGATTAAAGGTCCTTGACTTTTTGCAAGGCAATAATTTAACAATTCGCCATCTCTCACACCTCTCCCTATTGGTCAAGCCACTCAATTTGCAAAGCAAAATTGAAGGCCCTCATCCTTCTATTGTCAGACAAGTACCTAAAGGCCTTCAAGTTTGCTAAAAATTGCAAAATCCAGTGGTTTGTTAATGCTCACCTCTTGTCTTTCTAACATTAGACGACTCACAAAACTTGAGCAGTTCACCAAATTATCACTCACCCCTCATCTGACCTTTTTATGTTAACTCATGTTGCTCCTGCATTACTTATGGTCCGAGTTTCGATGTTTTAGACTCTTCTACAATTCCTTGCATCAATTTCATTGCTGAACATTGTCCTGAACAAAAACGCTCAAATAATATTATAATACTCATCCTTCCCATTAGAAATATATGGTGTGCCTTCCTCAAAATTCAACCCATTTTGTTGGTTAAGTGCAAACCTTATACATATGCGTGTTTGCAAATACAGTTGAAATTGTTAAAGAAAGAAATATGATACAGGTGACACCTGCTAACCACTTCCAGCACTGTAACCAATTTCCCTAAGCATCTTCAGTCATCATCAAATGCAAGTCAAAATGACAATAATCCATTTGTCAACATGTTCAAAGTAAATGCGTATGTGCATCTGAACTTGTGAACAGGAAATTAATGTTTCCTACTCTGATCAAAGTCAGGAGTTGTCTATATGAATCGCAGTTTCTTTGGAGTGCTTATCAAGTTTGACAGGATCTTCCTTTTGCCACTGTAAACATCCATTATATGTTTCTTGAATCAATTTGAAACAACAGCGACACTCTTTGGGTAGCAATTCCTACTTCATTAACCATAATGTTAGGGTTCACTCTTTGTTAATTGCAGATTGATTGTAAGCAAAGAGAAGAAGATACAATGCACCAAGAGATGCATGCAATGCCGAGATTAGATACAGACCAGTACTGATGAAAATGGAAAAAGTGAAAAAAACAATGACCAGACTCCTGGATAACGGTTTATGACATGCATGGTTTTATACTTGTTCAAGCATTACAGCATATATTTTGGACGTCTCTTTACAGTATAAGCTTGTACTGTAAAATACTAAAATGTATAGCTAGATCATCCATTAACAGCTCTCTGAAGTCCTTGTGATGACAAGTCCACTACATGGAGGTTTAGCTCGGATGAAAAGGCTGGATAGCTCCTTGGTTGCAATAATGGTCACGGAAAATGGCACATATTTGTGATATCGGCTGGTGCTGGATTCAATCTACTCTACGAGTGTTCATACAGTGGGAGCTTGGTTATTTTGGTGTCCAACGTCCCAACTTCAAGGCCTATAAGACAAAGTCCAACCACAGATAAAAGCCTCCTTTCAACAAACCCAAGTTCATGTACATGCCACCATATCACTAGCAAACATGTATATCCTTGACTGCGCTCATCTGTTGTGGGACCTTTTTCTAAATCCTTTGTGTAGTTTTCAAATTGTTCAAGAACCTCTAGCTATAGGAGGGGGCTTGCCATGCTTATTTAATCAGCAAAGCAAGCTTTTTCAGTTTGAATGTCTTTTTCACATGCGCTATAATAACTAGACTTCTTCTACTGTCCTTGTTAGCTTTTCAGTCCTTGGCATCGTTAATATGCGAACTGAGTTGTAGCATAAATAATGAATGTTCTAGGCATTCACTCATGTGCTTTAACTCCTTTGGCTGGCATTCCATGCTTCCTTGGGCACTACTCTCCAGCAGAAACAATGAATATTCTAAGAATTTAAGGCTTAAGTCTATACAAAATCAAAGAAAACATGTTGCCAGATAGAATAACTAAACCCTGTAGACTTAAATTCCAAGCCTCCACACCAACCAGGGCCACATGTGATCTTTCTCACCCTTAAGGGACTAATGATTTAAACCAATATTAGATCATCCAGTGTTATCCCTCCACGATTATATCTGCATGGGTTTATCTTGATTTGCGTTTCGTTTCCTACATGTAAACAATTTTTCAAACCATTAACGCATTCAGAATGGCAAAAACAAAAGTACAGCTACGAGGTCATATGTATATATGCTAAATAGATTTGTACAGAAATCTATAATCAAATATTCACGATAATACCGCAAGGCCTCTGAAATACTGTGCAATCTGAAACTTACAAAACATTTTTCAACCCTTGAACCCTATAATCTGTCAAGGGAATATCAAGAAAAACAAGCTAAAAGTACAACTAAAAATTTAACAACAAAGAACGAGGGCTGAGCCCTGATACAAGAAATCTTAGGTCAAGAAAAAACCCAATAAAAACTAGATAAAATGGTGATTAACGATTCCGAATTTGTGAAATCGAAGCCATCCCAAGATACCAATATCCTTGACCCACAATAGATTTAGATCATTATACTAAAAGTAAACCCTAATCACTTTGTGAATAGGTTTTCCCTTTCAAGCATTATGTATTGACACAGATTTCTTTCAGGTTCTTAGCAGCTGCTTCGTCCACTTGGTACTAAAACACAATCAAAGAGCCAAAAAGAGTAAGCTTTTAATTAGATCAAACCCTTAAACTCAAACTCACATTTGAAATTTTGAACCGAACCATTTCTATTACAAAATTCCATGAAATAACAGTTTTACAATAGAAAATCTGAAGAAATAAAAGGTCAATTCTACAATACAAAACCTAAAGAAAATTGACATTAGCTTGATGCAAATGGTATTCTTCCAATGTAAACTTCCATTGCAAACCCTTAAAACACTATTTTTTAATCTTAAATAAACATTTTAATCACAACCCGCCATGAAAATGTTAATTTTACGATACAAGACCCGCAGGAAACTCTTCCCAATGCAAATGGTATTCTTCCAATGTAAATTTTGTTCTACCGTAAACCGATCAATAACTGCAGTTTTTTCACATTACTCGTTTTTATTCAAAACTCCACAAAATAGTATTTTCACAATACAAGATCCAGAGAAAATTGGCATCTACCCAATGTAAAGGGCTTTCTTCCAATATAAACTGAATTCTACTGCAAACCCACTAAAGTTTGCATTTGTTCAATTTTAAAAATAAACAAAAAATTACTTCAGACCTAAATATATCCAATAGATTCTGAGGTTTGAAATTTTTACCTTTTTGAGAACCCAACAGGCATGATTGTATGTTCTCTGAAGCAATTCATCCATAGAGGCAGAATCTGGTACTTCTCTGTAGTTAACGAAATTCTCTCTCGCATATTTTTGATAATAGGATCTACTCTGCTTGGGCAAGAGCCTGATCAGCCTCAAAACTTCAGAGTATGCTCTTAAAGCCTTCTCCATTCTCATTGAAACCCAGTCAAGAAGGTACTTAACAAACACATACCACTATGTCCCGAAGAATGTATGTTGAACTTACACAAGTATCTCTTTTAACAGTTTATATGTTCCCGGCGACTTGAAGCAGATCTTAAAATTATACTTCTGTGTGGCTATGGAGAGTATCCGCACATTAGTTTCAGAGAATAAATGACAATAACGATGGTTATATGTGTGTTTTTCATATTCACTTTTTTTTGTTTTTTGTTTTTTGTTTTCATACTCACTTTCTCCATTGAGTCGGTTGATCATGTTAATAATCTGTATTTCATTACATTTAAAAAAACATTGCAAGGAAGAAAAACAGGGGCATTTTGGAAAGCAAAATAAAATAGAAAGTTTGATGATGAATTATAGAAAACAGGATTTAATTATTTATATTCATATTGTTGAAAGCATTTAGTTTGTATAAAGTATAGTTCATAATGCATAAATAACAATTAGATTGTTATAATTAACAAAAATTTAAATATAATATAATTCGAACAAACTCAACTCATAAGCTAAGTACAAAGTTTCAAAAATTAGACTTAGACAATGACTAATGCTATATTACAAATGTAGTTATTTTAGAAGGTTGCAGATTTTAATAATGAAACTCCTAGTTCATAAGTCTTTCCTAAGTCATTCAATCTCATAACTATTCAAGTTGATCTCTAGGATTTCAAAATCATAAGAATTTAGAAAGACTAAAAATTCAATTTTCCTTTGGTGAGCAAACATCGTGAATTACAAATTGAGAATCAACTAGTTCGTATTTTTGATTTCACGGTACTTATAATTTCTAGAACAACGTGAAAGAAAACTATATTAAGAATATGAAAGGAACATTATATGACAAAGGAAGTCATTGCAAAGTTTAACTTAATAGGTTTTGAATCAAGCAACTTAGGATAGAGTAATGCTTTTGAAACTAGACTTACATCACAAAAAATCATAAATGATATTAAGTGTTCATTCATTGATAACTATTTTAGTAGATTTGTAAATAGAAAAGGGAGTTAAATATCTTTGCATTAGATATTAAAGACCTGCTAATACAAAAGCAGAGAACAACTATTTGAAATTTTAGCTATTAATATTCAAGTAATTTTTTCTTGATTTAGCATATAAGTGGATGATGGAGTTCAAAACATTGATGAACTTTGAGTTGAGATTATAGATGCAAGTTTCAATAAAAAATCAAAGGTCACGAAACGTTCATTTTCAATGAAACGCTCTTTGACGAAATCAATTTGGATCATTAAAGAGAAAATATATAAGGCTTACTTCGAGAGGGATAAAGATAAGCCCAAAAGACTAGGGTGTGACTTTTCTTAAGGCATTTATTCTAGTTTTCCTATTTAACATGAATGGAATGCTACATTATATATTAAAATAGAATAGTGCAACTTAAAAGATCCTAAATGATAATAAAATATTCTCATTGATAACTTTTTTAGCAGATTTATAAAATAGTAAAGGGAGTGTTAAATATTCTTTCATTAGATAATAAAGACTTGCTAGTATAAAAGAAGAGAGTTTTTATTTGAGCCACAATTTTAACTATTATTATTCAAGTATTTTTTTCTTGATTTTATATAAAGTTGATAATGGCATTAAGAACAGTAATGGACTTTGGGTTGAGAGTTTGAGAGATTATAGTGTTTAGCATTATGTTATAATCTTCCAAGTCTTCTGAGACTGTCCCTACTGGTGACGCTCGGGCCTTTTCCAAGGGGAATGCTTCAAAGGAGTCATTGTGAGTGGTGTTTGTCCCCTCCTCTGCGGCTGATGCTCTACCCTAGCTACAGATATTGATTCTAGGAATGCTAATCTGAAGAGGAGGCTTGTTGAGCATGGGTTTGTCCCTGTCTCAAAGTCTATTTCCATTTCACTGGATAAGGATACGAAGGAGGAAATAGACCATAATGTCTCTATTTTCTCTTTACATGCTTTGATTTGTCAATTTTAGGGATTTTGGCCTAGTCTTCCAAAGTTGAATGCTTGGATCCTTCGACACTGGGAACTCCACCTTGCTGGTACAATGCACATTTACCCTTATGGCTAAAGGATTTTTTATTGCTAAATTTGAAGAAGTTGAGGATAGAAATAAAATATTGTGTGATCATTTCTTTAGCTGGGAGGATCGATTTATGCTTATGGAAAATCTTGGCATTCTGATTTTAATCTGACTTTTGACACTTTCAATAAGATTCTGATATGGGTTATGCTTCCTTATCTCCCCCTTCACCTATGGGTTGATTCTCTTTTGGAGGAGGTCGGTAATGCTCTGGGGATTTTTCGATGGTGGATGATGATTCATCTGATATTTTGCATTCCACATTTGCTCGTATTCTAGTTGATATGGATATTTGTAAGGGGCTTCTTGGGGAGATTGTAATCAATTCCTCTAATGGAAGTTGGACTCAAACTTTGCACTATGAAGGGATTCCCTTCAGATGTAGAAGATATTTTAAAACTGGGCATGTAGCGGCTCAATATGGGTTAGAAAAAAAGAAATATGTGGCTTCTTGGTGGAATGGTGCTACAATGCAACACTATTTGGTGGAGAAGAAATCTATTAGGAGTTTCTCCCAAGCGGTTGCACAGGATCCTCTGCAATCCCCTCTAGTGGCTCTGGATTTTGATGGTGGGCTTATTGAGGCTTTTGTGCCTTGGACTCTTTCTACAAATGTTTCTAGGGCTGGACTGGCTTCTGGTGGAGTTTTTGTTGAGGATGGAGCATTGTTTCATGCCTCTCTCATTATTCTCTGGATATGGGTGCGATTAGGTACCTAGTTTCTAATACCTTTGATAGTACTCTAGACTTCATCTCTATGGATTCTCCTGCTGAGTGGGTGGGCAATGTTGGCTTTTTATGTCAAGGTGGGAATTTTCCATAGTTGGGCTCTTTGGATTGGCAAGTTGTTGCTACCATGGTTGAAGAGGGTTGGACGACTATAAAAGGAAAGAAGATCATAATATGTCCTCACCCTCTTTTGATATGACTCTTCGTTCTTACAAGGGCGGGTCTAAAAGTAAATCTTAATTTGTCCTTTGTTTATGTGGGCTAGATTTTTCCTAGTCTTGTTGGTTGTAGGTTGGGTTTGCTGGTCTGGTTTCTCCCAGCAGTATTTTGCTTTTTTGGTCTTCTTTGGGGGTCGGTGTTGAAAATATTTCTTATTTCTATGTAAGGGGTTTTGGGGTTCCCCTCAAAACTTGTTTTTTCCTTAATCCAAAACATTATGTTATAATCGATGTTAAAGGTGTATGTCAGAGGAATTGATTATCATTATGTTACCCTCAATGTCAAGGTATTTGGAAGTTGTTATAATTTTAATCACTTCTATTGTGTCATAAATAGTGCATATGAGATCGAAAAAGATATATGTCAAGTTATGTTGGATAGCTCTTTTGCAAAATGTTAACATTATCATCATATACCAGTTTCAGTTATTTGCAGAGATCTGAAAGTGTATGCAATATGTTTTTGAGGTTTGTTGCTTAGAAATTGTATGTGTGCTGGCATAGTGTTTTGTACCATATTCTACTACACTGATTTTTCTTATGTTGTGATTTGGAAGATAAGTAAGTCTACACATAAAGATAAATATTTCAAGTTTTAGAGGTGGAACTCAAGAAGAAAAGTTAGTCAACAGAGTTGTCGTGCAATACTAGCTCTCTTACTATGTTGGAGTTTTTGATAAATGCACCAGACAATTGAATCATGCATAGGCCAAAGGATGTGCATGAAGGTTTTTTTGGACTCTAGCTAAGATTTTTTTGAGTAGTGTATAATAATTTCTCACTTTCGATGTAACATGTGAGCTTTAGGATTGAGTTGACTACACATTTGGTAAAGTAATTTGTTTGTGGATGACTTGCAAATATTGTAAATATGTTCGAAACCAAAATAAGGTTGTAATTAATATTGAAATGCATATATAATGATCATATTTGTTCCACATGTGTGTGTATGTGAGTAGAAGATAAATGTGGAAAAATATGTACAATTTGCTTACTCAATTTATGTACAAATTTGCAAGTTGCATGCACATAATGAGAGTGTCCTAAAGAATATTATATTAAATAAATGTTGAATACTTAGATCTTTGAAGGTTTGTGTAACATATCTTCTAATTGAGGTTGGTGCCTCATTATCTGAGTTGGTGCTTAGTTCTTGAATTTGAAGATTAATGTCTCATGTAGGTTGGTGCCTATGAGTATAATTGGGGATTGGTGTTTCCATCTACTTGGTTGTAATTCCTATGGGTTGGTTCCTACTTAACATTGTAAGTTTTGCATTATCTTTGTGAGGTTGGATTTGGATAGTATATTTAAGAAACTATTCTCATCGTGTTTTTTTCTCTTATGGGTTTCCATGTATATTTGGTGTTTTCATATCTTGATGTGTGATTATGTTTACTATCTGCTTAGTTGTTTTAATATTAAAGTAATATTTGATAATGATTCTAATGATAAATTAAATTTGAAGTTGATATTTTTCATATCTTGATTCTCCCTGCTCTTAATAAATCTATGTGTCTTACATATAGGGACAAATTTGAATGAAAAAACAAAGAAAGAGGAACATTCCCTTTCAATGGGTAGTTGTTTCTAAAATCTATCTGGATTGTTAAAAATAAAATAAATGTGGTTTTCTTTAAGAAGGATTAAGATAAGCCCACAAACTAGGGCATAAATTCTCTCAAGGGTATTAGTTTTCCTAATTAATATTTAATATGCATGGAATGTTATGTTATATATGTCTAAAGCATTTTATGTACTACTATTGTACTCCTTGCATATCTTCTAAACCTCCATGTATATGAAAATCCTCTAAGATGGTGTAGCATCTTAAATTGCATGCCTATGCAATTTTATACTCACTTAGGCCTCATTTTAGCATGTATGGCCTTGCATGACCAATATTGTTCATTGTAGCTTACACGAACTAAAATTTAGACATCACCACAGAATTCTTGACCTCAAGTCCTTATTTTGGCCTTTGTTAAGAGGTATGTGTTTCCTAGAGAAGCTTAGTCCCAAACTAGTTTGCCTGGGGCAACTTAGTCTAAATAATTGGGGCCCAAATTCAAACCCTCTAGTGTCTAGTTTGCAGGAGAAGGAAAACTTCTTTTATATTGGATCTCTTAAAAACTATAAACCTAAAATTCTAGGGAGACGTATAAAATAAATCTTAACCCACCTCATTTGGATCCATTTATCTCAATTACACATCAAACTCAAGAATTCAAGCATCAAAGCATTCAAGGTATTCTTCCTTAGATCTAGCATTATGAAAATCCTCAACAACCTTCATGCAAGCATATTCTCATGATTGATTTTCCTTTCAGGTATTGAGGAGTCATGTTATTGCATCAACTCTTATGATCACATTCAAAGAGGATTTCATCCAAAAGGTATAATATATTTCAATTATCATAGTTAGCCTCTACTACATATCAACACACTTTAGTTTCTATTTAAATTAGTTCTATTTAAAGATTAATTCCTACAGTATTTAAAGACATCGCTCCTAAGGAAGAGGCATTGGGGAATTTTAATTATTCTTCTAAAATTTACCTCCCCATGATGATCATTTGGTGCAAGAGGATGATATCATGATTAATTCTCCTAGTGATACCCCACTTTCTATTCATTTGAATAACATCACCTCTAAAGATGAAGCCTTAATGAGTAATGTTTTTCCCTCTCCTAAAAATCATCTTACTCGTAAGGATATTTTAAAACAAGAAGATGATATTATAGACACCTTTCTTAATGTCACTCTACCTTTTCTACACCTGAATTACACATCTTCTATAAATGAAGCATTGATGAATCATACTTGTACCTCCACAAGACTATCTTTTTTCAATGAGGAAAACACCAATACTCCTATCAATTATCTCCTCAATAGGGATACAACACCCAAGATTAGTAATAGATCCTCTCCTCACAAAGTTACCTTACTGCAAGAGGGACAAGATAAACATGTTATAGTACTACAATCACTCTAGATCCTTTCTATTCTCCTGGATCTTATCTTAACCATCAAAATATTTTAAACCAAGATGATGTTACGCATTGTACTCATGTTCAATCTCCTAACATAATATTAAGAAAATATGAAAATTTATATGGACATACTTCTTCCCAACCTATTAAAGTTGATGTGAAAAATGATAATAAGATTTAAGAATCTCCCTATAGAGATCAATCCTTCTACTATCCATCCTTCAAAACACTTTTTCATAAACCTCAAGATGAAATCCTTCCACCCTCACTACTAAAGACATATTATGAGGTAGTTATGAAATTATCTCTAACTAAGGATATAGTGGACAAGGTCTAGGAAAAATGGAAAAAGGAATAAAATTCCCTATAGAATAGTATCATCCTATAATTGCATCACTATGCAATTTCTCATTTAGCTAAGCCTTGTTTTAGCTTGTATGAAATCCCGTATTAATTTTCTATACTCCAACCCCAATTCTAGTTTCCATTATGGCATCCCCTCCTCAATTAGGAATCATGGTCCAAATTTTGAGGCATATTGGTGGGACTATGCTGACCTAGTCGATCTATTCCCCCATGTTTTCCCCAAAAAATGAATTGTTTAATGATCTTGATGTTATAGTGGGAAATTTAAGTTCTCATCAACTTCTATTGAGTTTTGAGCTCTGGAATGTTTGTGAGGGGTATATAAGTAACCTACTTATCCTCATTTGGACATCATGTCATAACCTTAAGTTTAATTCAACCTCTCTCCTACAATTTTGCATATCAAGCATTCTAAGGAATATTTCAAGCATCCAAGGCATTTCCAAGGAAATCATCTCCATTGTAGAAAGCCTCTCTCCTCCATTTAAGGACAAAAAGAGGAAACCACAATCAAGGAATAATATCATAGCACAACTATAGATATTCACAAGCATTCAAGCATATGAATCTCCAAGCATCCAAGTCTTCAAGCATTCAAAGCATTCTTCTTCTTCATCAAGAATTATAGAAAGATTCAACAACCTTCATATGATATCCTTTTAGGTTTTTGTGTGGACTCACACTATCACATTAACACTTGTCATCACATTCAAAGGGAATTATATTTATCAAGTTATAAGATACTTTATGCTTTAGATTTAGCTTCTATTTCATATTAGTACACTTTCCTTTCAATTTTATTTCATTTCAATTTCAAGGTTGATTCATCAACTAGGGTTTGACTGAGGCAAACATCTCTATACACAACATTTCTTCTCTTTTTGCATGCAAGAATAGATAGCATTATTTTTAGAATCAGATCTAGAAAGTGTGGGATCTTGATTACAATATATAATCGAAATTGTTGAAAAGTGTAGGGAACAAGTCGACTCAGTCGACCTAGTCTTAGGAATAGGTCGACCAAGTCACCATATTCCCTCTAATTTTCCTTCAAATTTAGAATAGAGGTGAGTTAAAATCTCTAGTTATCAAATCATGTTCATGAATTATTCTATCAGTTCTTAGTCATCATGTGCATACAAAAAAACATATTTTCTTCCTTTCTAGCCCTAGATCTTACATTTCTCAATTACATTTGAGCTATCAACCTCAATTATAGTGAAGAATCATTGCACTCACTCATAACTTAATCCTTCTTGAGCCTAGTGATTCATCTTGCCTCCAATAAAATATAGAAGATAGACCAAAGTTCACTAGCTTGCCTATTTGAACTAGTAAACCCTATTTCTTATGCTATAGTACCATCCTAGAATTGCATCACTATGATATTCCTCATTGAACTAGTCCCTATTTTAGCATGTAGAGCTTCCACAATAAGTTGTGGTACTCTAGCCCCGATTATTCTTTCTATTTTGGCATCCCCTCCTCAATTAGGACTCATGGTCCAAATTTTGAGGCATATTGGTCGGACTATGCCAACCTAGTCAACATATTTCCCCATGTTTGCCCCAAAATTTGAACCATGTAATGGTCTTGATGGTTGAGTGGAAATTCAAGCTCCTACCACCTTCCTTAGAGTTTTGAGCTCTAAAGTGTTTATGAGGGGTATATAAGAAACTTACCTCTACTCATTTGGACATTACATCATAACCTCAAGTTGAATTCAAACTCTCTACTACAAAATTTCACATTTCAATCATTCTAAGACAGATTTCAAGCATCCAAGGCAATCTTCTCCATTATAGAAATCTTCTCTCTCTCATTGAAGGCCAAATAGAGGAAACCACAATCAAGGGAGAAGATCATAGCACAATCATCCATTCAGAAGCATTCAAGCATCTGAATCTCCAAGCATTAAAGCATCCAAGTCTTCAAGAATTCAAAACATTCTTCTTCTTCATCAAGCATTGTGGAAAGCTTTTAAAAACTTTATATGACTTCCTTTTAGGTATTTGTGTGGATTAAAGATATTGCATTAACACTTGTGATCACATTCAAAGGGAATTGTGTTTATCAAGGTATAAGATACTTTATGCTTCATATCTAGCTTCTACTTCATATCAGCACACTTTACTTTCAAGTTTATTTTGTTTCAATTTAAGGTTGATTCCTCAACCAAGGTTTGACTGAGGAAATCCCCTCTCTACACAACATTTATTCTATTTTATACATGCAGGAATAGGTGGTCTAAGTTTTGAAATTAGATCTAGAAAGTGTGGGATCTTGGTTCCAATCTAGAATTAAAATCGTTAAAAGTTGTAGGGAAGAAGTTGACCCAATTGACCTAGTCCCAGGACTAGGCTAACCAAGTAATCGTAGTACCTCAAAGTCACCATGGTCCCTCTGAGTTTTCTTCAAATTTGAACTAGAGGTGAGTTACAGTCTCTAGTTATCAAATCTGGTTCCTAAATTGGTATATCAGTTCTTAGTCATCTTGTGCATAGACAAAACCATCTTTTCTTCCATCCTAGCCCTATATCTTGCATTTCTTAATTAAATTTGTACTATCAACCTTAATTATAATAAATGACCATTTTACCCACTCAGTGCTTAAGCCCTTTTGATCCTAGTGAGTCATCTTCCTTCCAATGAAAATATTGTCTATAACCTTCTTTAAGTTGATTCAATCACCTATTTCCTACCTAAAGAAAGAAGAAAGAAAAAACAAAACACAAGTGACACTCCTACTTCATATAACCAAGATCAAAATAAAATACCTAGTAACAATCCTCCACCTTCATTACAAACCCCTTTACAACAAGAAATAACATTATATCACCTTTCAAAGATCATTTAGCATTATCAAAAAGAATCTTTTGGAGATTAAAATATGATAAAAATATTAAATCCCCTTTCACTACTCTCCTAAGAATCAAAAATCAAATACCAATAGTGTGCATTTTCTTTTTCATCATAGTTATTCACATTCTCTTCCTGATTATATTGAACTTTTGAAATATGTTCAATATTTGCTTGATAGATGTCGTATTCATATTACAATAGATCTCATTTTTTTCCTCAATATTGATATTATGCATTAGCACTCATTTTTCCTATTATGTTTCTCCATGCTATGTACCCTTAATAGCTTACCTTATTGGGGGCTCTTTGTTTTACATGGTGCTATACTTCTATATACAATATTAATTTGTGAGAAACATAATAAACATTTTCCTTATCTTCACACTTGGGGGGAAAGGGTTGTTATTTCAATCTCTTATCCTTTCTAAGATCCACTTTCCCATGGTGAAGTGGTATTATTTATAATATGATTTCCTTTCTTGGATTGAATTAACTACCTTGCTTAGGGATTATCACTTTTTCCATTAGGTGTATATTTTTTATTACAACCTATTCCTTTCTTGAAAGTGTATTCCTATCATAAAAAAATCCCTTTCTTAGGACCAAAAGTATGTTATGTTTCATCAAAAATCCATTTACCTAACAATGGGGAGAGTGTGCTCATTCCCCTTTTTGATGTTATTTTTGTTCAAGATCTCCTCTTGGTGGTAAATTCATTTTAGAAAAGATCTCTTCCTCCTCTCCTTGTGCATCCCTCAAAAGGATCCCTTTACACTTGTTTCAAGATATATTTTTATGATTATTTCTTCCTTGCCTCATAAGCATTATGCCTCTTTGTATTGGATTGTATGTGCATTATTTCTTAGAGGATATATCATTGTTGTTAAAGGTGTTTATCCTTGTTCTTATTTTCCTTAAGATGCCAACATAGCTCTGTGTTGCCATCTTAAGGAGGGGGCATATACTGACTCCTTGTTTCAAATATTGTGGATTTACTTGCATAAAATGTGTTTCTTAGTTATCCTTTGCACCTAATTTTAGCATATTTTTTTGCATACAATGCTTTGATTGGTTATCCTTTGAACCATTTTTAGCAAATTTCCTTGCATACAATGCTTTTCTTGGTTATCCTTTGCACTATTTTTGCTGATTTCCTTGCATATAATGTTTTTCTTGGTTATCCTTTTCACTACTTTTAGAAAACTTCCTTGCATACAATGCTTTTCTTGGCTATCTTTTGCACCAATTTTTAGCATATTTCTTTGCATACAATGCTTTGCTTGGTTATATTTGAGATGGGTTGACTAGCATAACATAACTTGATAGACTATCAACTCTCTCTCTGCACTGAAGTCTCTTGGAATGAATGAAATTGGCATAACAAAACTTGCTAGACTATTTTTTACTCTTCTGCTTCTTTTGTCTCATGGATCACACAACATAACACAACTTTTTCTCTAGTGAAATCTATGTTCTTTCATGGATCACCTAGCATAACACATCTTGCTAGCCCATGAAATCCATGGTTTCCCTTCTCTCTCTTCTACGATCTCGTAGCATAACAAACCTTTCTATTTGGTTGGATCATGGTTTCTTATCTACTCTTTGATGTATACTCTTGGTCTTTTCATGTGACCACTTGTGCTTGGCTAATCCCACAATAGTGGGTTGCAAATTCGGGGACATCCATTTTTTTTTTCTAAAATCACATATTTTTTTAGAAAATATAATGATTTAAGCCTTGAGAGCTCCCATTTGAAGAAATTAATTGAAGAGAGTTAGAATAAATCCTCTTATATGAAACTCCCTTGGATATAATCCCTCTAGTCTTAAGTCGTAGTTGCAATGGACTGTCCTTATTACAAGCTTACTCAAAAGTATAATTTTGAATATATTAAATGGCATTAATACATTTACTTTTTATATCTTGTGAATGTAGGATTTTTCATCGAACATTAAGTTCTTTGATTCACACGTGTGGAAAAATACAAAAATAGATTAAAAATGTTACAAAAAATATATTTTTATTATGTATGGATGTCCTCATTTCAACACCAAAAAAAATGTTAATTCAAATGTCTAATTTTTTTTTTATGAATTGTGACATACATCTCTGTTCAAATTAGAATTCCTCTGAGTTCAAAAATTAACTAAAAATATATATATATGCTACAAAAAACTATCAAAAAATATCCATGCACTAGATATCAGGGTGACACATTTATATACTAAGAATTTTAATTGTATTACTTCTATTAAAAAATATTATGCATTACATCATAAATGCCACTTCTAAAAATTGTTGATTGATAGAAAAATAAGTTATTAAAGTTATATAAAAATATCCACTCTTTATTTTTATTTTTATTTTTACTATATTGAGAATCTAGAAAGAAAATATCTCAAAATAGTAGTTTGATTTATCTTCAAATTCTCAATGGTTTAGCCGCTATAAGCATTCAAAAGTGAAGAGCTGGTGCAAAATACTAGTTTCAATGTCAAGTTTGGGCAAAAAGTGATACCAAGTATCGTGGGATCACCCACTCTTACAATAACATTATAGGAATGATATTAGTGGTTGAGACATTTTGATTATAGAGGTCTCTTCAACAATTTGACTTGGAGCCTTTATTTTTAGTACTAAACCCTTTTGTGTGTGTGTGTGTGTGTCTTTTTTTCATTTGTTTGACTTTTTTTTGTTTTGTGTGCCCTTGCACGTGGTTGTATGAATTAAGATCCTAGGGTTTGAGGGCTTGTTCCCTTAAAATTAGCCATGCTCTCTCTCTCTCTCTCTCTCTCTCTCTCTCTCTCTCTCTCTCTCTCTCTCTCCATGACATGTATGCTCATACTCCTGCCTACATTTAGGGCTCATACATGCTAAAATAGGACCTAGATAAATGAGGAATAACATAGTGATATAATTCTAGGATGATAATATAACATCATAAATAGGGTTCACTAGGAAAAATAGTGAAATTGGGCCTATCTCTTATATTGCATTATAAGTAAGGTGACACACTAGGCTCAAGAAAGATTAAGCAATGAGTCGGTGCAATGTTCCTTCTCTACAATTGAGGCTGATAGTACAAAGGTTATTCAGAAATGCAAGATCTAGGGCTAGAAAGGAAGATAATATGGTTTTTGTGTGCACAAGATGACTGAGAATTGAAAAAATAATTCATAACCAAATCTGATAACTATAGATTGTAACTCGCCTCTAGTCTAAATTTGAAGAAAAATCAGAGGGACTCTAGTGACTTGGTTAGTATAGTTTGAGGACTAGGTGAAATTTTTCCTTTCTTTTTTCAACAAATTTTCAATAATTTCAATTACAAATTGTAATCAAGATCACACACTTTGTGGATCTAATTCTAAAACTAGCACCACTTGTTCCTATATACAGAAAATTTTTTTTTGTGTAGAGATAGGTTTGCCTCGATCAAACCCTAGTTGAGGAATCAACCTTGAAACTGAAATGAAATAAACTTGAAAGGAAAGTGTGCTAATATGAAGTACAATCTAAATCTAAATCATAAAGTATCTTATAGCTTGATAAATACAATGCCTTTATTATGATCACAAGTGTTAATGCAATAGCTTGATTCCATACAGAAACCTAAAAGGAAATAATATGAAGGTTGTCAAAGCTTTCCACAATGCTTGATGAAGAAGAAGAATGCTTTAAATGCTTGAGGACTTGGATGCTTGAATTATTAGAGATTTAGATGCTTATGCTTGTGAATGGATGATTGTGCTATGACCTTCTCCTTTGATTGTGGTTTCCTCTTCTTGGATTTCAATGATGGAGAGAAGCTTTCTACAATGGATAATATTTCCTTAGAAATTCCTTGGATGCTTGAAATCTTCCTTAGAATTATTGAGATGCAAAATTGTAGGAGAGATCTTGAATTCAACTTAAAGTTAGGATGTGATGTCCAAATGAGGACAGGTAGGTTTCTTATATACCCCTTATAAACATTTAAAGCTTAAAACTCAAAGTAAGTTGATGAGAGCTTGAATTTCTCGCTCAAACATCAAGATTGTTAAATAGTTCAAATTTTGGGGCAAACATGGGGGATTGAGTCGACCAAGTCAGGACAGTCCCACCAATATGCTTCAAAATTTGGACCATGAGTCCTAATTGAGGAGGGGATGCCAAAATGGAAAGTAGAATGGTGGCTGGAGTACCAAAAATTAATGCGGGAGTTCGAACATGCTAAAATATCACTTAGCTAAATGAGGAATTGCATAGTGATGTAATTCTAGGATGGTATAATTCTATAAAGGCTTTTATTTATTTTTCTATTTTTCCAAGACCTTGTCTACTATATCCTTTCTTAGAGATAATGTCATAACTGCCTCATAACATGTCTTTAGTATTGAGGGTGGAAGGCTTTTATCTTGAGGTTTATGAAAAAGTGTTGTGTAGGGATGGATAGTAGGAGGATTGATCTTTATAGGGAGATTCTTAAATCCTATTATCATTATTAACATCAACTTTACTAGGCTAGGAAGAAGTACACTCATCTAAATTTTCATCTTTTCTTAATGTTATGTTAGGAGATAGATCATAAATACAGTGCATAACATCATCTTGGTTTAAAATATTTTGATGGTTAAGATAAGATCTAGGAGAATAGAAAGCATCTAGAGTGATTGAAGTACTATAACATGTTTATCATGTCCCTCTTGTAGTAAGGTAACTTTGTGACACTAATGTATTTGGGTCCAATTTCCGACGGCCATTAGTCAGAATTCCGACCTCCATTAGTTGGACTTCTGACTTGTTGGAAATACGATAAGGCTAGGTAACTGAGAGGGGGGGGGATGAATCGGGAACCAATAAAAATTAATCTCTTTAATCCTTTATTAGATTATCTAATTTGATTGCATGCATGGAATCAAAAGCAATAAAATATCCACAACACTTGACACAATATTTGGTTACCCATAAACCTTCCAAATAGAAAGTAAAACTGGGGCGGGGATAGTACCCACAAGATTTATTACTACAGTATAAATTTAGCTTGTTAAAGCTTACAATTGACCACTTCTGATGGCCTACCCTGTTAGGAGAAATAAGTAATGTTAGGTCCACCTTATAAAAGGATTTAGTACAATACAATTAAATATGCAACTCTGTTAGGAGATTTGTAAAGGACTGTTAAGTCCACATTGTTAGAGGATTTTGTTGATGCACCTGTTACAATGAACCAGTAGATGATCTTCTATGCAACTCTGATTTTCTGAATAAGATCCAATGATATAAAACTAATCACCTGAACGTGATAGACAAGTCTCTATTGTTCCTTATACTGTTGTAGCCTCTTAAACAATCTACCACTTCATATTTGCACATACACTTCTTCACATATGTTCACTCACCTTTGGATAAAAAAATACCTTATATTTATACCTTATCAAAATCAAATGCTACTGTAAGTTGGCTTCCATAAGATAAATTAATATCAAACAATATAAGCTAAGTCGGCCAATATTGTTACTCAGGTCCAGTAATCCACTCGGGCAATATACTGGCACTCAAGCATTATGCTGTCACTCGGGTAATGTAGTAAACTTTGGCACTGGAGCTACACTGTGTACTCGAGTCACATTGACCACTTGGGTAATATTGATTACCATTGTCTTCTCGGTCGACACTGCCACTGCTCGGGTTACAATGTAACTTCTTAGGTTGCACTGCTGGATCGATCAACTTTGTGATGACTAAGTGTTTTGGCACTTATTGACAACATGTCTTGCCATAAGGTCATCAATCTCCCCCTTTGGCATTAGTGACCAAAAACACTTATCATGTTCAAAATTCTAAGTCAAAAATCCCCCTTACCATGTGCTTGGGTACTTGCTCAGGTTTTGACAATTGTTCTGCTGCTTAGTTACAACTGACTCTGTTTTTTATTTTTCAAAATTGTTTTTGTAACACTTATATATATATATATATATATATATATATATTTTCTCTATTTATCTTCTGTACATGTATTTCCTTATATATATCTTTCTTATATACATTTCCCCCTACATATATTTCCTCATATATACATTTCCCCCTTGTTTTTGACACAAATGCCAAAACATATCTATATGGTGATACCAAAATATGATAGGAAATCACAATGTACCTTCAAAATCTGAGACAAAGTGTTGTCCCAATTATCTTGCAACACCCTTAGGATGTGCAATTCAATCTGTATCTTTGCTGACAACTCCATCATAAGCACTGCAACTAAAAATTTGTTGTCATGTATGAGTGTCTTGGCATGAGCTATATGATTCTACATTACATCCATGTATGGAAGGAGTTGGCTCTGCATAGCTGTAAGAGATTCCCTTGTCCTTTCTTCTTCCCCTAGTAATTCTGCTTGCATGTCTGTCAGATACTTGATCTTCACAAAGTGTGCTGAAATCAAACTTGGGTGAAGTGCCAACTGATTTGCACTTTCCTTCAAATATGTATCTATCTTAGTCAGCTTTGTCTTTATTTCCATGGTAAAGATGGAAGTATCACTCAAATTTACAAATAATGAAACAACATTATTAACTGTAGTTTCTAGAGAGCTAATAAGAGAGTTTAGCTTTACTTGATCAATTGCAATTTTACTTGCAACATTCTCTAGAGCTTTGTTCTCAAACTTCCTTTCTGCCTTCTGTAGTAGTTTTTCTTGACTACTTAAATCTTTATTGAACTTGTGAACTATATCAACAATTTGTTCCATAATAGAATCATTCTCATTTACTTCTACTTCTAGTGCATCTAGGAACATACCTTTTATGTCCTCTAGCACTCTGTTTCTCTTCTTTTTTGCTTAGAGATTTTATTGTGTAGCTCTTTTCTTCCATAGCTCCCCTAGTGTTTCCATCTTCTCTACTGTCAAGTTGGATAGATCCCAATTTGGAATCACAATATCTTTCTCAAGATCAATATCATCAGAATCGTTTTCCTTCTCTTTTCCTTTGTCCTTTGGATTGGGTGAAGAAAAAATCTACTTACCTTTTCCACTATCATCCTTATCCTTTCCTCGCTCAGTTTTCTCCTTAGTATTCAGTTGGAATAGGTCATTGACATTTTTTACACCAACTGTATCATCAAGAAGAAACATTCACAGTCACCTTTTGTGACTCGGTTAGGCTTATCCCAGTAGTAGGTGGAGCCTAATTCTTGGTTTTGTTGATGGGACTTTGTGACCAAGTCCACCAACAGATGTAAGTTGTCACCAGGTACCGGGGTACCAGCCAACTTTTCCTGTAAAGGTTGTCTGGGGAAATGAGATTCTTTGGGCCTCCAAGCACACGAGAGTTAGGTCTTGACAGTGCAAGGCTCGGTTGGGAGATGTGACTATTTTTGAGGGGGATAGTTGGTTATCTTCAACTCTTCTACTCTAGGGATTCAGGTAAGTGGGGTTTCCTCCAAACGTGCATTCATTTAGCAAATAAATTTAAAAGATATTGCAAAGTTATAAGTATTTTATCTACCTATAGTTATGCTAAATATTCAAAAGATCAACAATGGTCCAACACACTACACTAAATACCGAAGAAATACACAACCATCAGTTCATATTTTATCAGTAGCAAAAGAAAGGAGGTCGTTAATCTACTTTAAGCATTAGAGAAAAGGACATGAAGAACACAAAGCATAAAATACCGTTAACCCAGAAGACAAAGTGCCAACAACATCATTGAGAGAACCCTTCCTTCTTCATTAACACCTTTCCAACAAGCACTGGTGCATGATACAATGGTGGCCCTAAGGGAGCATTCAATTATTGAAAGCTTAAAACTATGGAGCATTGAGCTCTGCAACTAAGAAATGAGAAAACCAGATTGTTATTAGCTATGGACTGCAAAATCATCAATTTTGCTGACCCTTGGAATGAGGTCAGACTTATTATTTATACACATCTTCTGACCTAAACCTAACCCTAACTTATTTTACACTTTACAATAAAATACATTATTCGGTAGCCGATACTACCTGCACCACGCTACAAAAGACCTCGAGACAGAAAAGGCCTAACATGTCAGAAGAATAAGACAAGAAAGATGGAGTGGAAGAATCAGCCTCGAGAAGAGAGCTAGGAGGAGAAAGAAGAAATCCGATCCCCTGGGGATCGAGGCTACATGACTCATAAATGGGAAAGTGGTGCCCTATCTTTGATGCGCTAGGTGTAACATTGAAATGATGCCTTGGGAAGACCATCTATCAGAAACCTCCCATCGAGTTGACATGCCTTGTTGTAGTTACCCATCTTCTAACAACCTTTATTATTGCCCTAAAAGTGACCAGTGGCATTGGGAACTGAGGCACGAGTAACCTGAAGAATTCAAAAATGTGGGATCTGGGAACTTGTGTTCCAAAAGAATAAAGAATACAAAATATGGTGTTCGTTGGATTCTCCAGAATCTGGAGAACTTTATTACTTCATGATTTTTCCCAAGCTTCCATCACTTGGCTTAGGCCTTCCTCATCTATGCCTTGGCTACTTTCCCATCGGCTGCGGATAGTCTCGAACGCTTCCTCAACTTCTTCGGCCCCGTTTTGGAATTCGTCCACCATTTTGATGGCATCAAGCGACCGAATCATGGTCTTTGACAATCTGGTAAACCTACCTTGGTCAAAATATCTACCTAGCGGATACAAGGATTCCATTCGCTTGTGAAACTTGCTGAGGACATGGTCCTCTGGGGTACATGTTTCGGTGGTGAAGGGATCGACTTGCGATACCCCAACCATGAATGTCTTGAATAAACCCAAGGGATATTGGGCAGCTGCCAGCTTCTCTTTTAAGGTCTTATCTAGTTTATTGCAAACCTCAATTTTGAGGGCAAGTCTGGAGTACTGGACTTGGAGGGAATCCTATGATTCTTCTCCCAAAATGTCAGACTCTATGGCAACCTCCTCACCTAGGCTGCGGATCTCTTCCAACCCAACTTTCCACTTCTCATATTTTTCCAAGTCTAGCTCCCATACCTGAGCGGAGCTTCCCACGTGGCTGAGGACAAGATCAACCTGTAAAAGTCCAGGAGGGATGCCACAAAAAATTCTCTCATCATGGTTACTTGTTCAGCCACCCACCCATCCACTGCTTGTGCCTTCTTCTTCATTATGCGCAGAGTCTACATCACCCTGTGCAAGCAGCAATCTGGAAGAGGGGGTTCCGGGGAGGACTTCGGCCAAAGGCCGTGTTAATTCTGCCAGAAGCACTAGGAGCTTGGCATTTGTTTCCCTTTCCTCTTGCAGATTCTGGCCCTGCTTTACGTACCAGGCCTCTATCACCTTGGTAGCCTCTTTTAGCGAGTCTAGTTCTCCTTGCTTGTCTCTTTTTCCCAATTCTACCTCTGTTATATTGTAGTCTTTAGGCCTTAAGGCCATTGCATCTGTGTTTGTTGGGGGTGTTGCGATGACCACGATGGTGTTTCCTGCTGGGTTGGGCCAGAGGGTGTGAACCATCCATGCCTTTTAAGGCTTCTTCACGTCAGCATTCCTGGCCATCATCTCAGCCAGTGAGAGTGGAGCGCCTGTAGTCGCCATCAGAGCTTTCCTTTTCTTAGATTCTACCAGCCATTGGGGTGGTTGGGATGGCCTTACTGCCAATACCTACTCATTAGGATCCCTTTCAGAATCTGGCACCATATTCCCAGAGTGTACATTATCCTCATGCTCCTCTCCTTGCTCCTATTCTAGTTCTTTTTGTTCCTGTTCTTTTCCTGTTTCTTGTTCTCTGGAATCCCTGATATTTTCTTCCATGCTGGCATCTCCTACAATATCACTTGGGATATTTTCCCCAGTTTCAATCTTTGTATTTTCAGGGACTTCATCTTCTCTGGTGGTATTAGCAGCTTCTTCATTTTCCTCCTCCGGGACCTCTTGGTCCATTGGCTGTTGTTGTTCCTGGACCTTATCGGCCTCATCTTCTATAATATTTTCCTCCATTGGGACATCTTTCAGAGGTGGGTGAGGTCCCTGGCCAAAGTTTAACAAGGCGACAGCTGTTACGACCTCATCAGAAGTGCTTCGGGACACTTGGTCACCCAAAGTTTCCAAAGGCACCTGGAGTGTGATGGTTGGAGGTACAGATGTTCCCTGGGGTCCAGGTTCTCCTTCCATCGGTTGCTCGTCTGTGGGATACATTGGAAAATCCACGGTCTCCTGGACCGGTATCCTTTCTTGCTCAGGCCCTCTTTGGGTTTCTCCCTGAGCCTCTTTCTCTGATGTCTTCTTTTCTATGGGAACTTCCTTTTCTAAATGGACCTCTTCTTTATCTTGAGCCTCGATTTCTTCTACTGTAGTACTGACACCCCACTGGATCTCCAAAAAGTCCTCCATTGAGAAGGTATCATCAAAATCATCATGTGGCGAAGAGGAGTCTGAGATATCCTCAAGTTTGGGAGAATCTGAACTTACATCCACTGGGGGCTTCTCGGGCATACCAAGGGCGGCGCCTGGTATGAGGGTCACAATTGTTTTCTTTTTCCTCGTGAGGGAAGCCCTGGTATCCAGAATACTGGAAGACTCTACCTCTGTGAAAGTCTGCCTATTCAACATTGCCGCCAATGAAGGGGGTCATGTTGGGTGAGAAGATGCCATTGGAGTGATTGGGAGACTGGTAGCCACATGCATGTTGATTTGTTGGCTAGCTAACTTTTTTGACTCCATTTGATCATGTAGCTGGGCCATCAAGAGTGTGGGAATATGAGGAGATGCCCTGGGCGCAGGGGCTCCCTCTTTTTCTTTTCCTTTACTTTTACTTGCTTCAACGGCCGTGACGGATGAAGAACATCTGGTGTCGGCTGAAGAAGGAATGGTCTTCTTGACCGCTACTTTCTTTCGGGTCCTTTTGGGGCACACTCGGGCAAAGTATTTGTGACTTGCCTCTAAAATGGGGTGGCATACCCCATCAATTGTTAAATCCTCCGGAGTGGCCCAATCCACTGGAGGGAGGTCTAATTTGTCCAGCCCTTGTCCCTTGTATGCTGGATCTTCCAGCGGCCCGCCATCTTTAAAACCCTTCGGGAAGGTCCGAAGGTCTAGTGCTTCCATGAGCCCTTTGCTCATTCTTGTATGTTGTTGGGCCTTGAGGTCAAAAACATCCTGGCAGTCCACCTAGAAGTCTTTAATATCCTCTTCGTGTGGTGGGGACGCCCGAGGTAGTGCGGCAGCAATCTTGCTATGGGGATCATAATTTCTCTGGGCATGGTTGAATTCAACCAGTCCCAAGGTTTTTAACTCGTTATCTGCCTCCTAGGCCACGGCGAGGCTGCATGTGTAATCCCCACAAGAAAAGGAGAATGGGACATTGACGACCTTCTTCAATGTGAAGAAGGCGTGCAGATCCATCATCTGCTTGCAAAACTCTAAAAGAATAATTCTATCCCCACAATACCAGGGAAGAAGATAGGGCTTCCCATTGAAGCTTGTTACCCTGATGTATGTGTGATACCTGAACTGAATGAAATATTAGCCATAAGAGTTGACCAGTTTCATCACCACCTATGATCTAGGTAGTACCCAAAATCTCCGATAAGTGTTAGAATGCTATGGTAAATGAAGGCGTCATTTACCCTACAGAAGTTCTGGAATCTAAGCTCCCACTGTAGTTGGGGATAATGGTCCTATGGTGTAACTTTACCCAGGCCATTCCCGAGCTCCCTGACTGTTCTCAGACCTTGAAAAGCTGGCCTTTGTTGTGCTAATGCCCATAGCACATATGATGTCATGTAAAACTGGGGATTCTGGGTGGCGGTCCTCATTTGTGTATCCACATGGTTGGATATAATGGCCGCCTAGTTGAAAGTCCTATTGTGTGTTGTAATGCAATACATGAAATAATACGTCCACGCCAAGAATTCTCAGGTGTGGGGCCATCCAAAGATTCTGCACAAAAATATGATGCTCGCTTGAATGGGCTCCTCGATGTCCCCGCGGGGAATTTCCAATTTCATTTTCTTGTAGTCTCACTTTGGAGACTTCAACCAGTGACTATTGAGGTGTTGCTGGGAAATAATTTTGGCTTCATCGAATTCCTTTAGTGATTTGGCCTTGGTGATGATAGCGGACCCTTTGAACTGTGGAATTCCCAACCCGGAAGCAAAGGTGGGAGCATCCAATGTGACGCTTGTGGTGGGATACTGCAATGGTCAGGGATCTGGAACAAAATTGAGCAAGTGGCCACATTGTACAATACTGCTAGCTGTCGGATTAGTTCTAGTGATTACACCACATATGGAAAGTTTGCGGCCTTTATGATGCAAGAGGTAGCTAAGCAAGTGGCTATCTTATCCCCTTCGGCCTTTAACCTATAAATGGCCTAGATTAAACTTTGTAACTTGTCCCAAGTCCCGAGATCCAGATCCGTTATCTCTTGAACTTTGGAGTCTATCTTGGACCCCGCAATACCTCCATCTTTCAGATACTTGGAGGTTAAAGGTAGCTTCGCCAACATTCTTTCTATTTTTGTCTTTGTGGCTACCCAGGTAGAGGTGGTGGGCAGTTCCAGACTGTCTAGAGGAGCGAAATCGTCATACATCTTCAATTAATTTATTTGCAACTTGCAAGACCCGAAAACCGTCAGGACATATGTAAACATGAATTGTAACTCTGGGATATTCTTCACCAACCTACACCTGTCAAAAAAATGTTAGTACATACATCAAAAGTTCTAGAGTATCTAGAAGGAACATGACTTATCATTCTAGAGTGTGCTGACATGGTGACAAGGAAAAGCAGAAGACAAGATCCAGATGGAGGTCCAGAGTCTGGACAAACTAGCCGTTGCCTATGTGACTGGCAACAAGCTGTACTTTGGTCGACTTGCGTTGGCACGTAGTAAGATGGCAGGCGGTGTAAAGACATTTATGGAATTAATTAGGACAAGTGGACCGACATGGGGCAAAAAAATGAATGCCAGATTGGACACATTTTAAATTCTCATACATGGGAAATTAATCCTGCCATCAATGCGACAAGACAAAGGAGAGAGAAAGTCGCCATGGTTCAAACCAGCGAGGTGCCAAGTTTGAACCATGGCGACTCTATCTCGATGAGCTCGGTCTTGTGGGGTAGAAATGCATGATAGAGCATGAAGAACTCGTGAGCTCTGAGGGATATACATAACATATATACATAAAAATATAGGAGGGCCGAGGGTTGAAGCATATACACACACAAAATATAGAAATATACACTATTTACAGCAATATACACCAATATACACCCTAAACACAACGCACAATGACTACCCTAAAATAGAATACAGAGTGTACAATATATACACTATCCTACAACTACACAGAGGGTGGACAACCCTCGGGTAGAGCCAACCCACCAACGGGTGGAAAACTAGAAAACAACAAACAACAAAAATAGAAATTAAACAAAGTAAAACTGAAACAAAAACAAAATGAAGCAAGGGAAAGAACCAGAAAACAACCTATGAATCCAAAGAGCGGAAAAGGGAAAAGGCACTAGGACTTCTCTGTAATAGCCTTGACCTCCAATGTTTATGAATAGCTACCAAAGATCGACTCGTAGTTACCCACTAAGCTCAGAACAAATTCACACTTAATTGCACTCGAATCGACAAGTAATCACTCTGAAACTCTAAGTGTTTTTAATCGCGATAACTGTGAAAGTGACATGTAATTCTTATTTATACCCAAGGTAAAAATAAAATTACCTCTTTCCCACACACTTCAGAACAGGTGAACCTCCAGACTTCGAGCCTGGGGATTCCAAAAAACCATGTCTTCTTACAAGAAGGAGACATCATGGCAGAAAATCCCAGAGTCTGAAATTCAGCTATGGAAAGGAAACAACCAACTCCGGGACTGGGTCCCAGAGACATGAAAGACGAAAGAAAAAACCAAAACAAACCTCATGGGAGAAAAACCCAGAGAGGAAAAAAAAAAGAAACAAAGGCAAAGAAAACAAGGCAAGAGCCAAAAGCGAAAAAAGTGGGACCCAACATTTTGCACACAAAATGTAGGGACGGGTATGCAGGGCATAACAAATGACAACTATCTGGGAGGAATGCCTTAGCGCATTTGAGAATCATAGAATATCTGGTTACCAAAACTGGAACTAATCGTTACTCAGAGCATCTTGCTTGCAAGGCGTGAAATGTCTGAGAAAATCTAGCCATACGCGATTCAATCCATGGTCTTTCATCAGTTGTGAAGTGTGTGCTTTGGAAGAAAATCAAGCCAATGACCTCTGGGAGAATCAGAGAAGAGGCACTAAATATATCAACCCGAAGTTGTCAAGTTTGCACATTTCTTTCGGATACTGGAGTTTCATCTCATCTTTTCTTTTGTTATTTTATTCTCTTCTAGGTGGGAGGGCGGTACTTCTTCACCATTAAGCTTAAGCTTAGCCAAATTTAATGGTGATACTTCTTTCACCCCTCCACCCACCTTAATTTTATGAATGGGGAAGGAAAACTCTAGAATTGGAAAGAATCTTAAAAGTTTAGACTTGGGTCAACCAACCAGTGCAACCGATCTACTCTCGATGTGTCTGGTTGCTTGTTCCTTTTAATTCTGCATTAATTACTGGACTTTTGGGGATAAATCTGATGAAGACTGCTCATAATTTTCTACCAAACTCACAAAATAACTCTGGAGACCGAACCAATTCCACCATGCTAATAATAGATTCAGAATTCAACAAAAATGCAGAAGGCACCATCCTGGACACTAGATGTTATGCAAAGCATACCAACCTACAAAAAAGGGTGCAAAACACTGGAAACATGGAAAAGAAGGAACAAAATTGAAAGTGAAGCAAATAGAAAGGGGGCGGTCCCGAAGGATGGCCAGCAAAACTATTTACAACACAAGGCACCCCAAACAGGGACACCGGGAAATAAATATTTACAAGCAAGAAGAATTTACATATAATACAACTCTGGACAAACCTGCCTGATTCGAAGTAATGTTTGAGAAACTGTCTATTGATGGGCAACGGGATGGGTTCTCCAGTCATGGTACTAAGGTGATAGGTATTTGCCTCGCAGATCTTTGAGATCAAGTATGGTCTAAGCTAGAGCCGTTGGAATTTGGTGCGCTTTCCTTTCTTTTCCCGGGCTTTATCCCACAAGAGGACCAAGTCCAAGATCTGGAAGGCCTTATACTGGGCTCTTCGGTCAAACCATCATTTTACCACTGCTTGGTGACACACAAAATATTCCAGGGCTGCATCTCGTTGTTCTTACAACCGCACTAGATTCAGGAGTCGAACCTCCACGATGTTGTCCCGGTTGCCAAATTCCTACATGAACTGTAAAATCAGGATCTGCAAGTTAATGGGGAATACTAGGTTTTGGCCGTAAACCAGATGGAATGGAGATGTTCCCAGGGAAGCCTTGATTCAAATGTGATCTGCTCAGAGGGTAAATCTCAGCTTTTGTTGCCAATCCTAGGGATTCTGTTCTAACAGGTGGTTGATCACTTCAAGCAAATTTTTTTTAGCTGATTCAGCAACACCATTCCCTTGGGGGTAATAATTGTTGGAGAACTTTAGAGTGATCTTTCAGACATAAGTCCATTCAAGTAATTATGCTGAAGAAAATGTCAGACCATTGTCACATACTATAGCAAAAGGAATTCAAAATCTTGTGACGATGTTTTCTTCCAGGAATTTGATAACTACATCTGCTGTGTTATTTTTACAAGGTATGGCCTTAGACCACCAGGTGCAGTAATCAGTTGTAGTTAGGATGTATCAATTGTTGGCAGACAAGTTGGGGTTGATTTCCCTGATAAAGTCAAATGCCCATTGGGTGAAAGGTCTAGCTTCAAAAATTGGCTGCAAAGGCATAGCCAGGTTACGCTCACGATGTGCCGTAGTTTGGCAAGTATGGCACTTCCGCATGTGAGTGTAGACATCTTTAAAGATACAGGGCCAATAATATCTAGCCCAAAGAATTTGGTGGGCAGTGGCGTTAGGTGAGTCGTGCCTGGTTCCAAACTGCCCGTGGAATTCTTTAATTATTTTTGTAGCTTGAACTCTATCGATGCACTAGAGGTACACTCCCTCATAATTCTTGTGGAAAAGCATGGAGTTTTTGATCATGAAGTGTGCACTTTTCAACTGCAGGGTGCGACATTTGTTGGGAGGAAACCCCTCCAGGCATCGGTTATTTAACAACAAGTATACCAGATCTGTGTACCACAGGTCCCGAGTGATAGACTCCACTGTGTATGTTTGACATTCAATGTGGGGAGTCTCTTCTTCCATTTCTCTACTTAGTCCCCGGCCTTAGACTATCTTCATGGGTTGCATTTCTAAATCATATTCCTAGAGGATGGCCATCCATTTCCCCCATCTTTCACCCAATTCACTCTGCATAAGCAAAGATTTTACAGCCTGGTCCAGGATGATAGCATGCACCTTGCTCCGAAGAATATAATGCCAGAATTTCTTCATGGCACAAACAAGAGAAAATGCCTACTTTTCTAATGACAAATACTAGACTTCAGCAATCTTAAAGGGGGAGCTTATAAAAGCTATTGGTCATTCTTCCCCTTTGACCTTTTGCATCAATACTATCATGATAGAATGCGGTGAAGCAAAGGAGTAAATGTAGAAAGGGAGGGAGTAGTCTGGACTAGCCAGGACTGGTGCCTCCGTTATTGTCTATTTAATCTAGCCAAACGCCCACTTTGCTTCAGGACTCCCCTCAATTTTGGTATCTTTCTTCATCATCTCATTGAGTGGCTTTACGATTTCGGCAAATCCAGTGATGAATCCCCAGACAAAGTTGATCTTTCTGAAGAAAGATCGCATCTCTTTCTTGTTGCCATGCATTTGCAAGTTTAGCAGCACTTCAACTCTCTTGGGGTCAATGGATATACCCTTCTCGGAGATAATATGCCCGAGAAACTTCCTTTTAGTGACCTCGAATATGCACTTCTTGGGGTTGAGGGATATTTCATACCGGCGACACCTCTCACAAATCTGGGTGAGGTGGGTGGAATGGTCACGCCTGTCCCGAGAAAAGACGGTCAAATCATCCATGTAGATGATTATGCACCGGTTCTCAAGGCCCTCGAACGCAATTTCCATTACCTTCTAAAATGTAGCCCCTACGTTAATCAAGCCAAAGGGCAGTCTCTGATATGAAAACATTCCCCACTTGGTGGTGAATTCCATTTTGTCTCTATCTTCATATTTAACCATGACTTGGTTATATCTAGAGTATCTGTCCAAGAAAGATATTATTTGGGATCCATTCACTATCTACAACACCTCATCCAATGAGGGGAGAGGGTGATTATCTTTCTTGGAGGCTTTATTCAAATTTCAGAAATCCATGCAAAGAAAAATTTCACCTCTCTTCTTTCTCACAGGGACTAGGTTGGCAACCCACGTAGTATGCCAAATTGGAAAGATTATCCAGGATAACAACAGTTTTTGCACCTCTTGACGAATTAGAGGCTCGATCAGTGGGTTGATAGGTCATTTCTTTTTCCAGAAAGGCTTAGAATCAGGTTTGAGTGGGATGGTATGAGTCATGATGGATGTGTCGTATGTCTTCAAATCCTCATACCCCCATGTGATCACTTCTATGTATTCTCAGAGAACCGCGAGAATCTTCTCCTTTTCCTTAGGGGAGTAGGAGGTGCCAATGTGTATCATTTTCTCTTCACCGGGCTGGCCGATGTTTACCTTCTCAAATTTTACTCCCTTAGAGGAGGATGATACCTTTTCCCAGCCCTGAGGGTCTGAGTTGAAGATTCATTCAAGTGCGACCATCCCCTTCAGGATTGTGTTGGTTGGTAGGTCCATGATCCCATCATCTTCATCACCTTGTCCAGTATCATCGGGTCTTGTTCCTCCACTATCTGGTCCTCGAAGAAACCAACATTGGCCATGAAGGCAAGGATATGTTGATCCTCCTCAAAAACTTGAAAGTGGGTGACATTATCTAGAATGGACGGGATGGGGATCATCTCAATAGAAAATCTCTGGAGTCGTGAGCCGGCCATAGGCTCAAGTGTGCTAGTAGAAATAGCAAGGGCATCCGGGACATAGTTCCATCATTGGGGAATAAGATCAATGCCAAAGGAATCAAAATCTTCAATAAGGCTCCATACCCAGTTGCGGTATGCAGCCAGCCTCTTATCATGACACGTGTATTGACTCCAAACTTGTTTGACAATCAACTCTGAATCACCAAGGGCCTAGAGGCAAGTGATTCCCTTAATGCAAATAGGAGTCTGAGGACCAAGGCCTCGTACTTCATAATGTTATTTGTGTAGTTGAACTGCAGAATGTAGGACATGAGGAAATATTTCCCCCGCAGGTTGATTAATTCTACTCCGGCCCCACAACCTTGTTTGGATTGGGACCCATCAAACTTAAGGGTCCACAAATCATCATTTGTTGTCTGGGGTTGGGAAGATGGAGTAGTATTTGGATTATCTTTGGGAGACTTGGGAGGATTTTCCTCCTGTGCTGATGGTATGTGGGTGAGGTTTACCTCTGGAGGGATTTGGGATTGAGATCCCTTGAGAAGAGGTACCGAAGAAGTGCTTCCAGTAGGTATACTGGGCTCCGGGGAATCAACTACATGTTTGTTATGGAAGGTGTCAATGTGTTGGGTAGTGACAAAAAGACAAGGCTCACACTCTAGCTCTGAGTATTTCTGGTAATATAGCCGGCACCAAGTGCCAGATAAGAGTGTGGCGGGGATCACGGTGGCACCTTGAGAGTTAACCTCAACCCTCAATTTTTCTTCCAGGTTGTGGGTTCTCTGCAGAACTATGAGATCCTCTCTGGGGGTGAAATCGAACATTAAGATTTCAAGGGATTGGTACACCCCGGGGGAAGTCTTAGAGAAGAAGACCTTGTTAACCCTCCTGACTTTGATGAGGGCCTGTTTCATCTGGGGCTCACTTTCTACCCAGATCTTGTTTGATTCTCCTTCCTAAGGGAGCCATAAGTGGGAGAAGTCGGTTGAAAAGTATCCTTTCAGGGACTTAGACCAATTTCGACTCAATAACATCCTATAAGTCTCTGGGATGTCCACCACTTGGATGTTGATTATGCTGGCTATTCTGGGGTCCTGTATGAGTTGTATCTAGACATTCTTCAATTCACCCACCATTTTTACATTAGTTTTATCTAGTTGGATTACTGCATTGTTAGATGGGGTGGGTCTGAATCTGAGCTTCTGGCATATGGATAGGGGCATGATGTTGCTCAAAGCCCCAGAATACACTAGGTAGTTGTGTATGTTTTTCCCTTGTATATTCAGGCCTAGCAGGAAGGGAGGATCCTTAGTATTTCCTCGGAACATAGCTAGATTGGCGTCCTCAAAAGAGATAGTCTTGGGTGCGCGACTGACAGCTTCTGAGTTTCCCAAGAGCTTCAGAAGAGACTTCTTCTGCTTGGGGCAGTTTAGCAAAACCTCCATCAAGGTCATGGAGCTGGTGGCCTGTTCTAATGCCTTCGTGATGTCAAACCTTCCTCCCAGGAATTGGTGGCTTCCCTCGACCGGGTCCTTTGCTTGGTTAGAGCTAGAACCTTTTGGAGGGATAGGTCGATCGGTCATATTGTCCCAGGGAGGAGTGTCCTTGGGAGGTGCTGGCATGTAAACTAGTCCTTTACCAGCCTAGATTCGAGTGTTGTAAGGAGTCCATGGGTTGGTGAAGGCATTGGCTTCAAAGGCCGGAATTGACTCGTCAAAGAATCCTTGCAGTTCAGATTCTTCTTCATTTTCTCTGGTGGTTCCAAAGAAGACAGTCTCACAGGTGAATTCACCATGAGTGGGCTCTTGCACATGAGGCTTTGGGGGAGTAGGATAAGATGCTTGTTTTCTATCCAGCTGGGAAATCATGATGACCTTCTCCAACGTGGCACAGTTTACCTCATTGTGGGAGCCTGTGTCGTGTAATTTACACCAATTGGTCATGGGCTGGAAGTTTGTAACTAGCATGAAATGGGATGGTCTAGCACCATTTTGACTAGCATTTTGGTTTGGAGGTAGACCTCCAGTGTTTGCATTGTTGTTCCATTATTGTTGGTTGGGTCGAGGCCCGTTGTTAAAATTTCTCCCTCTGGTATTGTTGTTTCGTTGGTCGGAGAAAATATTCCCTCTCTGGGAATTAGAGTTCTGGGGTGCATAGGACTCCACCTTTAGTTGGCCCATGTCCACATTCAGTGTAGATAGCATTCACCAGAGGGATTCAACCTCGGTGGTCAACTGAGTGTTTGTGCCGCAGTGTGATGGTTGTTGTTAGTTTCTCGGGAAGGCAGTAGTGTTCACCAGAGTCGAGGGCGGCAATCCTCTAGCCGCAGACAACTAGAAGAAAGGAACTCCAGGCCATTGTGTCTGTGGTTGTTGTGCCTACTATGGCTGGTTCCAAGGAAAAGATTCCAGACCTGGTGTCATCTGGGTTTGTGACGGGTACACATACCGGGCCTGTTGGTCTATCAGCGGTGGCGGGGGATTCATAGCCTTCATGGGGGCACCCATTTCTAAATTAGGGTTATATCCCCTGGTGTAAGAGGTTCCACCGGGGATCATATTATATGGTGTGCTCTCCCCAATCCTTCCCAGGGATTTGTTGAGGTCGCGGGACAGTTCTAAGGCTAGGTTGTAAGCTTTCACCAAAGTATCTGGTCGCCCGGGATGGTAGTTCTCCAAAGGAGAGTGGCAACGAAGGGGTTCATCATGTTGAGATAGGTTTGAATAGTCACTTCCGTGGATGGGATGAAGGGACCTGTGCACCGCTTCAAGGTGCGTTGGAACCAGTGATTAAATGTTGTGAGGGGTTCATTTGGTTCCTTCCTGATGGAAATGAACTAGTTGTGGGACCACACTAGGTCTACGTGTACTCAGAAGGCAGCCAAGAAGGTGTCTTCCATGTCCTGCCAACTGTTAATGGAGTTGGTGGGAAGATTGAGGTACTAGTTCAATTTGTTCTATCCCAGGGATAGAGGGAACATCTGGGTCACAACATCCTGATGTTGGATCTGGTGTCGATTCATGGAATCTTTGTATGCCTGCAGATGCTCTTCTATGGTTCATGAGCCTAAGTGCTCATATCAGGGACAAATCTTTTCAAGGTGTGGGGGTAAATTGTTGGTTGCACCAGGAAAAGTTCCCATTAGGGACCCAGTATTTCCAAAATATGCAGTCATTGGGGGAGTTGGATTTTGACTAGGTTGAGCTTTAATTCCCAGGATTGTCTGAGAGGCTTTGGTATTTTGTGGTATGCTAGATCCCTAGACAATGGTGGTTGGCTTGACTTTCGGGGTCCATTTCTTTCGAGCACGAGGATCGAGTTTGACAAACCTTTCAGGATTGGGGGTTGATCTAAGGACTCTTTCAAATCTCACTAGGGAGAATGATCCAATCCCGCTGAAGGCTTGACTCCTAAAACTATGGCTTGGGGAACCCTCGGGCGGTGTAAAATCTAAATCCTGAGAGGGGGATGAGTTCATGCCCTCCTTCTAGTGCCATTTTCTGTTGATGGGACTTTGTGATAGGGTCTGCCAATAGATGTAAGTTGTCACCAGGAACCGAGGTACCGAACAACTTTGCTTGTAAAGGTTGTCCAGAGAAATGAGATTCCCCAGGCCTCCAAGCATGTGAGAGTCAGGTCTCGACAGTGCGGGCCTCGGTTGGGAGATGTGACTATTTTCGAGGGGGATAGCTAGTTATCTTCAAATCATCTACTCTGAGGATTCAGGTAAGTGAGGTTTCCTCCAAACATGCATTCATTTAGAAAATAAACTTAAAAAGATATTGCAGAGTTAGAAGTATTTCATTTACCTATAGTTATGCTAAATATTCAAAAGATCAACAATGCTCCAACACACTACACTAAATACCGAAGAAATACACAACCATCAATTCATATTTTATCAGTAGCAAAAGAAAGGAGGTTGTTAATCTACTTTAAGCATTAGAGCAAAGGACATGAAGAACACAAAGCATAAAATACCGTTAACCTAGAAGACAGAGTGGCAACAACATCATTGAGAGAACCCTTCCTTCTTCATTAACACCTTTCTAGCAAGCATTGGTGCATGATACAATGGTGGCCCTAAGGGAGCATTCAACTATTGAAAGCTTAAAACTTTGGAGCATTGAGCTCTGCAACTAAGAAATGAGAAAACCAGATTGCTATTAGCTATGGACTACAAAATCATCAATTTTGTCGACCCTTGGAATGAGGTCAGACTTATTATTTATACACATCTCCTAACCTAAACCTAACCCTAACCCTAATTTATTTTACACTTTACAATAAAATACATTATCTGGTAGCTGGTGCTACATGCACCACGCTATAAAATACCTTGAGACAGAAAAGGTCTAACATGTTAGAAGAATAAGACAAGAAAGATGGAGTGGAAGAATCAGCCTCAAGAAGAGAGCCAGGAGGAGAAAGAAGAAATCTAATCCCCTGTGGATTGAGGCTACATGCCTCATAAATGGGAAAGTGGTGCCCTATCTTTGATGCACCAGGTGTAACATTAAAATGGCACCTTGGGAAGACCATCTTTCAGAAACCTCCCATCGGGCTGATGTGCCTTGTTGTAGTTACCCATCTTCTGAAAACCTTTATTACTACCCTGAAAGTGATCGGGTGACATTGGGAACCGAGGCACGGGTCACCTGAAGAATTCAAAAATGTGGGATCCGGGACTCCAGGATCTAGAAACTTTTGTTCCAAAAGATTAAAGAATACAAAATATAGTGTTGGTTGGATTCTCTGAAATCCAGAGAAATTTATTACTTCATGATTTTTCCCAAGCTTCCATCTCTTGGCTTAGGCCTTCCTCGTCTACGCCCCAAATACTTTCCCACTAGCTGTGGATAGCCTCGAACATTTCCTCAACTTCTCTGGCCCCATTTCGGAATTCGTCCACCATTTTGATGGCATCATGCGATCGAATCATGGTCTTTGACAATCTAGACAACCTACCTTGATCAAAATCTCTACCTAGCAGATACAGGGATTCCATCCACTCATCGAACTTGTTGAGGACATGGTCCTCTGGGGTACATGTTCTGGTGGTGAAGGGATTGACTTGCGATACCCTAACCATGAATGTCTTGAATAAACCCAAGGGATATTGGGCAGCTGTCAAATTCTCTTTTAAGGTCTTAACCAGTTCCTTGCAAACCTCAATTCTGAGGGCAAGTTTGGAGTATTGGACCTGGAGGGAATCATATGATTCTTCTCCCAAAATGCTAGACTTTGTGGCAACCTCCTCACCTAGGCTACAGATCTCTTCCAACTCGGTTTTCACCTTCTCATATTTTCCAAGTCTAACTCCCATACCTGAGCGGAGCTTCTTACATGGCTGAGGACAAGATCAACCCTATTAAAGTCTGGGAGGGATGCCGCTAAAAATTCTCTCATTGTGGTTACTTGTTCAGCCACTCACCTATCCACTACTTATGCCTTCTTCTTCATTATGCACAAAGAGTCTACATCACCCTGTGCAAGCAGCAATCTAGAAGAGGGGGTTCCGGGGAGGACTTTGGCCAAAGGCCGTGTTAATTCTGCCAGAAGTGCTAGGAGATTGGCATTTGTTTCCCTTTCCTCTTGCAGCTTCTGTCCCTGCTTTGCGTACCTGGCCTCTATTGCCTTGGTAGCCTTTTTTAGCAAGTCTAGTTATCCTTGCTTGCCTCTTTTTCCCAATTCTACCTCCCTTATATTGTAGTCTTTAGGCCTTACAGCTGCTGCATCTGTGTTTGTTGGGGGTGTTGCAATGACCATGACGGTGCTGCCTGCTAGGTTGGTCTAGAGGGTGTGGACCATCCACGCCTTCTTAGGCTTCTTCACTTCGGCATTCCTGGGCATCATCTCAGCGAGTGAGAGTGGAGCGCCTGTAGTTGCCGCCAGAGCTTTCCTTTTCTTAGATTCTACCAACCATCGGGGTGGGTGGGAGAACCTTGCTACTAATACCTGCTCATTAGGATCCCTTTCAAAATCTAGCACCATATTCTCAGAGTGTACATTATCCTTAGGCTCCTCTCCTTTCTCCTATTCTAGATCTTTCTATTCCCGTTCTTTTCCCATTTCTTGTTCTCTGGAATCCTTGATATTTTCTGCCATGCCGGCGTCTCCTGCAATATCACTCAAGATCTTTTCCCCGGTTTCAGTCTTTGTATTTTCAGGGACTTTATCTTCTCTAGTGGTATTAGCAGCTTCTTCATTTTCCTCCTTCAGGACCTTTTGGTCCATTGGCTACTGTTTTTCCTGGACCTTATCAGCCTCATCTTCTGCAATATTTTCCTCTCTTAGGACATCTTCCAAAGGTGGGTGAGATCACTAGCCAAAGTTTAACAAGGCGACAGCTGTTACGACCTCACCGAAAGTGCTTCGGGGCACTTGGTCACCCAAATTTTACAAAGGCACTTTGAGTGTGATGGTTGGAGGTACGGTTGTTCCCTAGGGTCTGGGTTCTCCTTCCATTAGTTTCTTGTTTGTGGGCTACCTTGGTAAATCTGCAGTCTCCTAGACCGGTATCCTTTCCTTCTCAGGCCCTGTTTGGGTTTCTCACTGAGCCTCTTGCTCTGATGTCTCCTTTTCTATGGGAACTTCCTTTTCTACAGGGACCTCTTCTTTATCTTAAGCCTCAATTTCTTCTACTGCAGAACTGACACCCTGCTAGATCTCCAGAAGCTCCTTAGCCGAGAAGGTATCATCAAAATCATCATGTGGCAGAGAGGAGTTTGAGATATCCTCAAGTTCAGGAGAATCCAAACTTACATACACTGGTGGCTTCTTAGGCATACTAAGGGCAGTGCCTGGTACGGAGGTCACAACTATTTTATTTTTCCTCGTGAGGGAAGCCCTAGTATCTAGAATACTGGAAGACTCTGCCTCTGTGAAAGTCTGCCTATTCATTATTGTCTCCAATGAAGGGGGTCCTGTTGGGCGAGCAGATGCCATGGAGTGATTGGGAGACCGACAGCCACCTGCATGCTAATTTGTTGGCTGGCTAACTTTTCCAACTCCATTTGATCATGTAGCTAGGCCATCAAGAGTGTGGGAATCTAAGGAGACGCCCTGGGCACCGGGGCTCCCTCTTTTCTTTTCCTTTACTTTTACTTGCTTTAGTGGCTATGATGGATGAAGAAGGTCTGGCATTAGCTGAAGAAGGAATGGTCTTCTTGACCGCTACTTTCTTTTGGGTGCTTTTGGGGCACACCTGGGCAAAGTATTCGTGACTTGCCTCTAGAATGGGGTGGCATACCCCCACAATTGTTAAATCCTCTGGAGTGGCCCAATCCACTAGAGGGAGGTCTAATTTGTCCAGCCCCTGTCCCTTGTATGCTGGATCTTCCAGTGGCCCGCCATCTTTAAAACCCTTTGGGAAGGTCTGAATGTCTAGCGCTTCCATGAGCCCTTTGCTCATTCTTGTATGTTTCTGGGCCCTGAGATCAAAACTATCCTGGTAGTCCACCCAAAATTCTTCAATATCCTCTTTGTGTGGTGGGGACGCTCGAGGTAGTGCAGGGAAAATCTTACTGCGGGGATCATAATTTCTCCGGGTGTGGTTGAATTCAATCAGTCCCAAGCTTTTTAACTCATTATATGCCTCTTGGGCCGTGATGAGGCTGCATGTGTAATCCCCACAAGAAAAGGGGAATGGGATGTTGACAACCTTCTTCAATGTGAAGAAGGCGTGTAGATCCATCATCTACCTACAAAACTTTAAGAGAATAATTCTATCCCCACAATACCGGGGAAGAAGATAGGGCTTCCCATTAAAGCCTGTTACCCTAATGTATGTGTGATGCATGAACTAAATGAAATATTGGCCATAAGAGTTGACCAATGTCATCACCACATGTGAGAGGCAATACCCAAAATCTCGGGTAAGTGTTAGAATGTTGTGGTAAATGAAGGCATCATTTACCCTGCAGAAGTTCTGGAAGCTGAGCTCCCACTGTAGTTGGGGATAATGGTCCCATGGTGTAACTTTCCTCGGGCTGTTGCCAAGCTCCCCGACTGTTCCTAGACCTTGGAAAGATGACCTTTGTTGTGCTAATGCCCACAACACATGATGTCATGTAAAACTGGGGATTTCAAGCGGCAGTCCTCATTTGTGTATCCACATGGTTGGATATAATGGCCACCCAGTTGAAAGTCCTGTTGTGTGTTGTAATACAATATAGGAAATAATACATCCATGCTGAGAATTCCTGGGCATGGGGCCATCCGAAGATTCTGCACAAAAATATGATGCCCGCTTGAATGGGCTCCTTGAAGTCCTCGTGGGGAATTTCCAATTTCATTCTCTTATAGTCTCACTTTGGAGACTTCAACTAGTGACTGTTGAGGTGTTGCCAAGAAATGATTTTGGCTTCACTGAATTCCTTTAGTGAGTTGGCCCTAGTGATGACAACGAACCCTTTTAACTATGGAATTCCCAACCTAAAAGCAAAGGTGGGAGTGTCCAATGTGACGATTGTGGTGGGATACTGCAACGGCCGGGGATCTGAAAGTAAATCTGAGCGAGTGGCCGCATTGTACAATACTGCTAGCTGCCAGATTATTTCTAGTGATTGCACCACACATGGAAAGTTTGTGACCTTTATGATGCCAAAGGCAGCTAAGAAAGTTGCTATCTTATCCCCTTCGACCTTTAACCTTTAAATGGCCTGGATTAAACTTTGTAACTCGGCCCAAGTCCCTAGATCCGGATCCATTATCTCTTAAACTTTGGAGTTTATCTTGGACCCCGCAATACCTCCATCTTTTGGATACTTGGAGGTTAAAGACAACTTCACCAAAATTCTTTCAATTTTTGTCTTTGTGGCTGCCTGGGTAGAGGTGGTGGGTAGTTTCGGACTGTCAGGAGGAGCAAAATTGTCAGACATCTTCAATTAATTTATCTGCAACCTACAAGACCAAAAAACTATCAGGAAATATGTAAACATGAATTGTAACTCTAGGAGATTCTTCACCAACCTGCACCTATCAAAAAAATGTTAGTACATACATCAAAAGTTCCAGAGTATCTAGAAGGAACATGACTTATTATTCGAGAGTGTGCCGACATGGTGACAAGAAAAAGTAGAAGACAAGATCCAGATGGAGGTCTGGAGTCCGGACAAACTAGCTATTGCTAATGTGACTGGCAACAAGCCATACTCTAGTAGATGTGCGTTGGCACGTGGTAAGATGGCAGGCGTCGTAAAGACATTTATGGCATTAATTAGGACAAGTGGACCGACACGGGGCAAAAAAATGAATGCCAAATTGGACACATTTCAAATGCTCATACGTGGGAAATTAATCCCGCCATCAATGCGATGAGATAGAGGAGAGAGAAAGCCGCCATGGTTCAAACCAGGGAGGTGGCGAATTTGAACCGTGGCGACTCTATCTTGACAAGATCGGTCTCGTGGGGTAGAAATGCATGATAGAGCATGAAGAACTCATGAGCTCTGAGGGATATACATAATATATACACATAAAAATATAGGAGGGCTGAGGGTTGAAGCATATACACATGTAAAATATAGAAATATACACTATTTACAACAATATACACCAATATACACCCTACACATGACACACAACGTCTACCCTAAAATAGAATATAGTGTACACTATATACACTATCCTACAACTGCATAGAGGGTGAACAACCCTCGGGCAGAGCCAACCCACCAACGGGTGGCAAACCAGAAAATAGAAAACAACAAAAACAAAAACCAAACAAAGCAAAACTGAAACAAAAACAAAATGAAGCAAGGGCAAGAACCAGAACACCAACCTGTGAATCTGAAGAGCGGCAAAGGGAAGAGGCACTAGGACCACTCTGCAATAGCCTTGACCTCCAACATTCATGAATAACTACCGAAGATCGACTCATAGTTACCCACTAAGCTCAGAACAAATTTGCACTTAATCGCACTCAAATCGCCAAGGAATCGCTCTGAAACTCTAAGTGTTTTTAATCACGGTAACTATGAAAGTGACATGTAATTCTTATTTATACCCGAGGCAAAAAGAAAATTACCCTCTTTCCCACAAACTTTGGAACAGGCGAACCTTCGAACTCTAGGCCTGAGGATTCTGAACAACCATGTCTTCTTACGAGAAGGAGACATCATGGCAGAGAATCCCGGAGTCCAAAATCTGGCTCTTGAAAGGAAACAACCAACTCTGGGACCGGGTCCCGGAGACACGAAAGACAAAAGTGAAAAACAAAACAAACCTCATGGGAGAAAAACCCGGAGAGGAAAACAAAAAGAAACAAAGGCAAGATCCAAAAGTGAAAAAAGGGGGACCCAAGATTTTGCACACAAAATGTAGGGACAGGTATGTAGGGCATAACAGGTTCCTACTAGTCCAAATGTAGATTCTATAGCCTTATCCTTGCTTAGAGATAGGATGTTCTGTATAGGTGGTTGGGGTAGGGATGCCATCACTTCCACTGCAATCTATTCTACATTGGATTCTTCAATGGTTTCCACCTCATGTAAATCTACATCATTAGTCTTTACCTTAGGGTCTGTACTCGGTGCCTCTGCCTTATCTTCTTCCTTGATTTCAAAGATTGTCTTCCATATCTTTTTTGCATCCTACACCACATCCTCTATTTTCTTGTTCAATATCTGAAAGGTCCTCAACCTTGGAGTGTGATTTTTTTCATATTGGGTCATGGCCTCTTTAACCTCTTTATTTGTCATAGAAGGCATGACTTGCCTCAAGGTCTGTTCTCTAATATATTTCTCTGTTCGGACGACATTTCTCTAGGAAACAAATATTTCCTTGAATAGGTCTTAAGTCATGTTACTTTTCACTTCAGATGAATCGTACTTCCATCTAGTCATTTTCTCTACAACTGCTTCCTCAATCTTCTTCTACTCATCCTTAGTTCTGGAAGCATATTTTAGTTATTTTAGAGAGCTCATACCACTACCTTCTCTTAGTTCTTCAATTTTCTTCTGAAAGGTAGGTGGGGGTTTCTTGAATATTATTGTATCTTCTTCATCATATTCCTTAGGTAATATAAGTTTCCTTCTAGATCTTATTTTAGTGATGACATGGGTAGAGATATTTGTTTGCTGCTTGGAGGCTGTGAGTGTCAAATGATGCACCTATTTCCTGTGACACAACACCTCAATAAGTCATTATGTTAGTGTAAAACAAGGATTAATGAGCATATAAGAACAAAACTCTAACATCGACCTATTGCTCCCTATCTAGGAAGAGTTTGAAAAATGCCATAATCATGCCCTCAGATTATGCACCATTCAGTGACAATACACTCCTAAGAATGAGAGATTTAATTAAAAACTAAGCTAAATGATTA
>MU226939.1:279177-289273 GCA_018584345.1 Thuja plicata
ATTTCACATCAGGTGCTTATAAAATTGCTGATATGAATGGTGTTCCTCTCAAGGAACCTATTAATATTATGCATCTCAAACAATATTATCCCTAATTTATCTTTTCTTTCTTTATGTATGTATGTGTCCCTTATAGAATAATTATTTTATAAGTTATGTAAATTAGAATGCATTCATACATTTCTTCCTTCTTTCCTTTATTAAGTTTTATGCATGGATGAAAGTAAAAGTAATCAATCATAAAACTAATTGCTCTCAAAACAAAGTTTTCTTTATATTTAAACTTTTTAGAGTTTGGTACATATGTGGCACAAGTGCCATATCTATCAGTCTCTCTCCCTATGCTCTAAAGGTCGGTGGCTCCTAGCTCTCTCAGATCTCTGATGTGAGGCTGAGGATCTTGGAACGGTAGTCTGTGAGTGACTCCTCGACATGCTCATCTCCTGGATCTGCTCTCGGGCTCTCTCTAGGTCAACTGTCACTTTCTCTTCTCTTTCTTTGCACATCCCCAATACTCGCTAAACACATAGGAAGATATCTGCATGTATTTCGGGATCCCTTCGTCCTGCAAGGGAATCTCTCTCGCCAGCTGGCAGTCGGTAGGATAGGCATGTATCCTTCAGAACCTTGGATATAAAGCTCCTCCACTCCACTACGCTTCCTACAAAATTTAAATATAAAACTTCTTTAAATCTCTATTCTAATCCAAATCTTTATTCAAAAACATTCTAATCAACTATGTCATACCTGGATCCCCTGCCTAGGCATCACTAAAGGATCTGGATGGTGGGGGCATGGAATGAATACTCTCTCCTCATTCCCTCAGTCTAGGCCTCGATGGTGGTGTCTCTATATGCGCTCGAGGAGGTCGTTGTGATCTCAAGGGAGTAACATAGGCTTCCTAAACATTGATCCCGGTACTGTGGTTTGGGGGCATCTCCTCTACTCTCTCCTCCTCCATAGGATCTCCCTTGAGGGGAGGCTCCTCCTAATCTCTCAGATCCTCCTCCTCTCCTACTGGTATGTCCTCTCCTCAGTGGTTCCTCTCTAGACCTGGATCACCTGTGGGGTAGTCATTAGGAAAGATAGGATGGGTCCCTTGTAAACTCCAGTATCTGATATACTCTCTGCTCACACCAGTATAGGATAGCTCGGGGGCTACCTCTATATCCTTTGTCTCATTTGTATCACTATCCACGATATAAACTACTGTAGGTCGACGTATAGCATCGGGTCTCTGATAGTATCTCACCAGGTATGCATACCAAGGTACTACATGAGGGACTCCCTGTATCAAACCAAACTGCCTCATCACCCTATCATAAAAATAAGGCATCATGACATGCTGGGTAGGGCCCTCTAGCAGCTTGCACTACTATGAGTGTCTCAACTGTTGTCGGGTATTGGGCCACTCCATCATTTGACAATATGGTCTCCAAATCACATCAGTCCCTGGTATACGGTCAAAGCATACCCTCCAATAGAGGATATCTCCATGCTGCTAGACACCAGCTAGCGGATATGTGTAGGCTCTTGGTGTACTCACATCTATCATCACAGGAGTACCTTGTGGTCGTGTGCATGCATAATGCTCAAACATCCACACCTGTAGTAATGTGCACACTGTAAGACTCTCCCACTGAAATCTCACAAATTGACTCAACTCATGATAAAGATGAGCCAACATCTGCGGCCCCATGAGACAATGACTCTGTCACTCTCCATCCTATGTATGAGATGTGTGAATGGTGCTGGAAAAACTATACCCTTTGTGTTGGGCACTACAACCAAGGCAATAATACAAAGCATCACCCTCTATACCAGAGGTGTCAAACCCACTAGAATGGCTGCTAATGAAACATGATCTGACCAAGTCCATAACTATGGAACTCATCCCAAATAGTACTCCAAATCTGAAAAAATCTCCAGAGAACCCCGTGGTGCTCTCGGTCTAGCAGGCTCACCTCGGATCGGCAATCGCAGGATCCTATACACATCCTCCAAGGTGATGGTGATCTCGCCTGATTGAAGATGAAACGAGCATGTATCCTCATCCCATCTCTCTATCATGGCCAATATCATCAAACGATGAAGCCTCAACTATGGTAGATTTGCCACCCAATACAATCCCACATCTCTTAATAATTGAGTCTCCTCTCACTATAGCTCGGAGACACTCCCTCTGACAGATAAGAGTAGCCCTCTGAAGGGATGCTCTCGTAGACTGACTAGATCTTGTGAGCACAGACATGAACCATATCAAACCTTTTGAATCAGATAACTTCAAAACCTACCTAACCTGGACAGGGTCAACCTTATTAGGACAGGGTCGACCTTTATGGGTCAGGGTTGACCTACTCCCCAACAAGGACAGAACCTTCCTAGACAGGATCGACCTTAAAGGGTCAGGGTCGACCATACTGGGTCAGGGTCAAACATCTTGGGTTAGGGTCGACCTTCCCTGTAAAAACATCAAAATTTCAATCACAAATACTAAAAACAGGCACTTACCTCGAGAAAAGGCTGTCTACCAGCTAGGCACTCTCGCAGGACCTCCATACGGCTCGCTCGAAACTCCTCTCTCTTTGGCATCCTATCTCCTTGCTCCAACTACGTAAATGGTAAGAATGAGGTGGTAAGTATCTCTTTCTCCTATTTATAGGCTGTAAATTAGGGTTTTTCTAGGGTTTCATCTCAAATTATTTAGGTTAAACTCAATTTTTCCTTCTATATGCATTTAGATAGACATTCACTCTTTTCATCATAACTTGAGTTTGGTAGCTCCATTTTCAGTGACTTTAGAAGAGTTGGAATCATGATTCAGATACCTAACCTCTTGAATTAGTTTGGGAAGGTTTAGGAAAATTCTAACTAGTTTAGGAAAGGAATTTTCAACATCTTGCATATTCAGTATATAGAACTCACCTTATCACCCTGTTTCACCTTCCATGAATTAGTAAGCTGAATCAGGGGGGGGCATAAGGGGCTCTATATACTTCTCAAGATCATCATAGTAAGATCTAGGTGTTTTTTGGATTTTCATTAACCTCATGTGCTGCAGGTTGCGGATACTAATGGTTTCTTGCAGGATCTTCACATTGAGGACTTGGCTATATCCTTTTTATATTCTATGATGTTTTCTTACTTTAGCTCGCATATTCACATAGTATCATATCTAAGATAAAGTGGGGGCTAAATGTATCATCTTAAAATGGAAGCACTTCCATTTGGATGAGTTTAGCACCCTCGTTTAGTATGTTTGCATAATAGATTTGCATTTTTACATGTTTAGGTTAAATTAGGGTTAGGATCTTATGGATCCTCCTAGATTTCTCCTCTTCATGGATCTTATTTCTAGGTAGGACATATGTATTGGTCCTCCTAGGCCTCATCTTACTCTCTCTCTAGGCCTTTTAGGACTTCTTAACATTCTGACTCATTCCCCCACCTTCCTAGGTCCCCGATTGACCTAGGAGCATTTCTGTCACATCCTGCTGACCTGCCTGAAAACTTAGGACAGGGCTGAGGTCGACCCTGTCCCCTAACAGGTGTTGGTTCCCATTTCCAGATCCAAAGCTTATCAAGGTCCAAAACTTGAAATAGGTCCCCGGGTTTGGATGCGGAAGTGTTTTCTCCGATATTCGAGTTATTATGTTCCCTCCTTGGTTGGTGATTGTGATTGGACCATGATTTGAGGTGATATTTGGATTTGGATCCATTGCATTGCCCTAGGAGACCTATATTGAAATCTCTATATAAACACTCTCTTTTTCCTTCATTTGATCATGAAACAAAATCGGGAGATTACATGATGGAATGATGAAACAAGAAAGTAAGAGGATAATATAGAAGGACAAGCTAGGAGGACATATCATCATCTTCAATCAAAGCATTCTTCAAAGACAAGTTATTGTAGATCTTCATTGAAGCAAGAAGGCTTTCTCTTTGGATCTACCATCTTCAACATTCAAGCATTCAAAGGACATTATCATGGGGTAGCAATTACAGATTGTGAGTTGATAGGAATACTTTAGCCTTGGGGGCTTGGTATGCTTTCTTTATCATGTTCAAATCTATGCATTGCTTTCTAATTTCCATGTTATGTTAGGATTGTTAATCTAGAAGATTAGATCTCGATATTGCATGTTCAAAAGACTCTTTCCAAAGAGCAACACACACACAATATACATTCTATATATTCGGCTATTCGTGGAGGTGGAAACCACCAAAACGGGGGTTTGACTAAGGCAAAACCCTATATAGCCACCCCAAAACCCCTTTTCAAATATTTTCAGGTGTAGGACAGAGGATCGAAGGCCCGATCTGGATACCCTTTTCGGATCTCTTTTAGACTGTGAAAACAGGGACGCTTTCAGACTTGTTTAGACAGCATTGGCAAAAGTGGTATAGGGTCAACCTTTTTCATAAGACGACATCGGAATGAAAAAATATTTCTGGGTTTTGTTCATCTCTACGTTCCAATTTGGTATCAACTGTCAGCATCTCCAGAAACAGTCTACAGAACTCAGAAAATGAGTTTTTCCAGATCTACTATGTCATGAGGTAGGCATTTTATTACATCATTCTTTACATGTTCTCTTCCATCCTTTTGATATATATAATTAAACGTAATATCCTGAATTTGGACATAGGATTTACCTTCATTATACAAATCTTGTTTAGGAGATCTAGGGCATCAAAAGCCTCCAAATTCAGATCTTACAAATATAAAAGAATATGCAGACCATAAGTGAACCAAAATTACATGGATTGGTTGGCTAGAACTATAGATTTTGTGAGAAATTACATGAATTCCAAACTTTGATTCCATGTTAGTAACTCCATTCAATCTCATGCCTCTTCTGTCCCACTCGGCAAGAGTCTTCTTAGCTAGGTCATCCCAAGGTAGGGTTTTGGTAGCTTTAGACTTGTCTAGCATAGGATACCCTTTAACATGATATACCATTGTCTTAGTAATCTTCACTGGTTACTCTAGCCATAGATGTATGCCATGAACATAGCTCAGAACGAACCTAATCCACTTAATTTGAAAGTTTTGTGGCATATGCATAATATGCGTCAAACCCTTGACTTCAAGGTGTTTATGTTCTAGCTTCATATTTCCAGCTTCACATAGTTTCTCATATGCTTTGTTCATTTCTAGTATACCTAGTTGTTGAATGATGCAATGATAGAAAGCTTGGATGTCGTTGATCAAGAGTACCTTTGGAGGAATTAGGGAATGAGCTCCCATCGGATCTATTTCCTCTGTAATTGTTGGATGAAGCTTAAACTTAGGAGGTTCACAGACAACATTCCTCACCAACATTCAAATTCTTTGTTAACCTTGCTGCTGGATGTAGACACCATAATGCTCAGAGGTTTGCTAAAACTTGGCAACTTAAACACAAATTCCCTCTGAATCACTTAAGGCACTGAATCACTCTGCAAACTAAAAAAATTGTAAACAATAACCTTTCCAATTCATCTTTTATAAGAGGTTTTACCATTGATTTTTCACTAAGTACTCTGTACATGGTAGCTAACATAGCTTGGAATAAAGCTTGGCAAAAACTAACTTCTACATCCTCAAGACCATACAACACAATTTAACTCGGTTAAGCCTGTGTAACTCGGGTGTTACTGAGATCTCAACTCGGTTGAAACCTAATGTGTCCTAGTACATCAATATGCTGATTTGGACTTGCTAGCATGTTTGGAACTGATGTAGGATGGATTGTATGCATATTTCTAGTAGTCTTCTTGCATATTTATTCAGAGATGGTAGATCCACCCAATTCACTGCTTTGGGTGCCATTCAATCCTTCATTGTTTTTATCTAAACTTTCAGGAGATTTCCTTACCCACTACTGACTCATGTGAGTTCTAATTTTAGAAAATTTTTCTTTGCCTTTCTCAAAACCAGTATCCACTTTTTCTTTGTTCATGTAATTCTTGCTTAGATGATCGAGTTGTTTACACACATAGCATCTCTTAGTAGGATTCCTTTTTCTAAGGTGATTCTTTGTACAATTTGCACCACTATTCCCATATTCACCATAGTGACAACATCTTCTCCATGTGTTGTAATCCCAACCAAAAATTGCTTTATCTAGTTGTTCAGCAAGGTTCCATTTCTTAGTTTTGCACTCGGAAGATTTATGACCTTGTTTGTTACAACTGGAACATTTTCCTTCAAACTTAGGTTTATCATTGCATTCACTTGCCCTATGTCCATGTTTTTTTTACATTTGTAGCATTTACCATTAAACTTTGAATTTCCATCGCTCCAACACTTATTTTCTGTGTGCCCTAACTTGCCACAATGATTACAAGTAGGTTTTCTATTCTTTTGAGTTCCTTGTTGTGAGGATTCACCTTGTTTAGTATAGCCTAATATAGTCTGTCCATGATGTCTGAGTTGATTTTTCTCTGTCAACTGATCCATGCTTACCTGTGAATTCATCATACTCTCATTTTTTTTCTTTTTGGTATTGAGATCATTATGCAATCTTTCATTTTCTGTCCTCAGATTGATAACTTCTTGATTTGCATTGTTGAGTTGATTTATCATATCTTCTTGCTGAAGTGACAAATGATGGGTTTCATTTTATTTTTCTTCTAATCTTGTACTCAACAATCTTTTATCTTCTTGTGTCATTTCTCTATCATTTTCTGCTTGATTCTTTTGTTCCATGACTTCACATATTCGGACTGAATGAATTTCTTGTTCTCTCTTCAAATTTCTAAGTTCTTCATGTAAATTAATATTCTTTGCAAGTAGTTCTTCAATTGTTGCATCTACTTCTTCAAAACTTATTTCTTTGCATAAGTCTTCAATTCTTTCTTCTATGTAACTTTTATCATTCATCTGCACTGCTAAATCTTTTCTTCTTTTCAGGGAAAGAGAGAGTTGCTCCTTGAGTTTTATGATCTGATCCATGGCCACTTGTAGATCTATCTTTTCATTTTCAATGGATTTATCCAGTCTGTATGTTTCCATTGCCTCTGATCTTTTCTCAAGGTGTTAAACTTTTGTAAAGAGAACCTTTAGCTCTGATACCGATTGTTGGAAATATGATAAGGCTAGGTGACTGAGAGGGGGGGGGGGGGGGGGGAAGTNGGGTGAATTAGGAACCAATAGAACTTAAAATCTTTAATCCTTTATTAGATTATCTAATCGGATTGCATTCATGGAATGAAAAGCAATAAAACTTCCACAACACTTGACACAATATTTGGTTACCTAGAAACCTTCCAAATAGAAAGTAAAACTGGGGTGGGGATGGTACCCACTAGATTTATTACTGCAGTATAAATTTATTCTGTTAAAGCTTACAATTGACCACTTCTGATGGTCTGCCCTGTTAGGAGAAATAAGGACTATTAGGTCCACCTTGTGAAAGGATTTAGTACAATATAATTAAGTATGCAACTCTGTTAAGATATTTGTAAAGGACTGTTAAGTCTACCTTGTTAGAGGATTTTGCTGATGTACCTATTAGGATAAAATAGTAGATGATCTTCTATGTAACTTTGATTTGCTGAATAAGATCCAATGATATAAAACTAATCACCTGAACGTGATATACGAGTCTCTGTTGTTCCTTATACTATTGTAGCCTCTTAAAAAATCTGCCACTTCATATTCGCACATACACTTCTTCACATATGTTCATTCACCTTTGGATAAAAAAAATAATTTATATTTATACCTTATCAAAATCAAATACTACTATAAGTTAGCTTCCATAAGATAAATTAATATCAAACAATATAAGCTAAGTCATCCCATCACTGTTACTCGGGTCCAGTAATCCACTCAGGCAATAAACTGGCACTCAGGCATTATGTTGTCACTCGGGTAATGTAGTAAAAGTTTGGCACTCGGGCTACGTTGTGTACTCGGGTCATATTGACCACTCGGGTAATACTGATTACTACTGTCTGCTTGATCGACACTGCCACTGCTCGGGTTACAATGTAACTGCTCGGGTTACACTACTGGCTCGGTCAACTCTGTGATGACTAAGTGTTTTGGCACTAATTGACAACATGTCTTGCCATAAGGACTAATTGATCTTTATAGGGAGATTCTTAAATCCTATTATCATTATTCACATCAAATTTACTAGGTTGGGAAGAAGTACACTCATCTAAATTCTCATCTTTTCTTAATGTTATGTTAGGAGATAGATCATAAATACAGTGCATAACATCATCTTGGTTTAAAATATTTTGATGGTTAAGATAAGATCTAGGAGAATAGAAAGGATCTAGAGTGATTGAAGTACTATACCATGTTTATCATGTCCCTCTTGTAGTAAGGTAACTTTGTGACACTAATGCATTTGGGTCCAAACTCTGACAACCATTAGTCAGAATTTTGACCTCAGTTAGTTGGACTTCCAACTAACTGAGTTGTCACAAATATTTAGTTAGAAAATTTGACGTACCCATGGTCATCAGAATTTTGACCGAAATGACATCAGAAAATGCAGATCTACTTTTGGAGAATTTAGGTCAGATTTATGACCCTATCCTTGTCATTTTAGGTTTTTATGGTAGTCAGAATTCTGACTACCATCAGATGAACTAATTTGATGACAATGTTGTTAGATGTACAAATTTTTCATCAGTTTATGTTTGCAATATTGTCAGAATTATGAAGGCAATTAGACGAACTATTTTGACAAAAGTGTTGTTGGATGTATATCTTTGTTGTTGGTTTATGTTTACAATATTGTCAGAATTACGATGCCAATCAGGTGAACTATTCTGATGATAGTTCTTTCAGCTGTACAATATCATCGTCAGTTTATGTTTACAATATTGTCAGAATTATGATGCCATTCAGATGAACTATTCTGACGAAAATGTTGTCAGATGTACAACATTGTCGTCAGTTTATGTTTACATTGGGGTCAGAGTTTTGACGAGACTTATATTTTTTTTTAAAAATTGATGGTGTTGTTTGGTACAGTTTGGTGCAGGATTGTGTTTGGTACATGACCTGAGGTAGGTTGGTGAAGTACTAAGAGTGGCACAAGGTTCTTCATGTACTTTCATAGATGGACGTTGGTAGGTATTTTAGGTTGATTTGTTGAGGTTAGGGAATGGATGTAGGGCATGCAATGAGATTAGTCAACATGCAAGAAGAGTGACTCAACATGAAGTCGACGGGGCCGAAGGCTGAATGCATGTGAATGTGGGAAAGCTAAGGCTTGCACAAGTGTGTTTGGTGCAGGCTTATCTTTCATTGGATGTCAGGAATGGTTCTTTGGAATTTGATTAAAAGTGATTTGTGGTGCATGACTGAATGGGGATATGATCCATAGACACAATGGTATGGTGGTACAACCGAGTTGGAAAGTAAGTATGCCGAACGAGGTATTGGGATGGATCATGGAACAAGGGCGTGGAGCTCAAGTAGCTAAGCATTATACAAGGAATACATGGGGCTAGGATTGTAGGTGTGTATGGAGTTGGTTTGAATGCAATGGATGCATGAGTAACAGGGTTCACCAATGATGTCATGTAGACGGAGAATAGGGGTCACAAAAATCATTGATGTGTTGACAATGACTTGGAAGTTGTTACTCACAAGAGTGTAGGTGAGACAAGGTTCAACAAGCCTGCTACTTTTATTTTCATTTTTATTATCAATGTACAATTTATTATTTAATATTTTTGTTGTGGGGGTGGAGCAGGTGTTACTTTTCTCCACCGTCCTTACAATTCCTCTTATTACTTCTTATCCACTTCAAACAATTGGGATAGTGGTTTTTTATCCATGCTTTCAATGTCCCTTGATTTAAGTACTACCTGCATCATAATCATCTTTCTCACTCTGCAACTACTATGCTTCTTGGCCATGGCCACTTCTTGCATGGCTAATTTATTCTCTGCTATCTCTAGAATTAAATAATGGTGTTGTAGGGTTTCAAAAAAAAACTAGAATATGTAGAGTACACTTGAATCAAGGGAATTATAGGCATGGATAGAAAACCACTATCCTTTGTGGCCCAAAAAGGGTATAGTAGAGTGGACTCTGTTAGAATAACTGAGAGGGGGGGGGGGGTTAATAAGTGACCTC